>JANEHU010002346.1:0-12776 GCA_027563435.1 Nasonovia ribisnigri | reverse complement strand
TTCAGTTTATTCATTCCAACTTCATAGGAATCTGTAAGTTTAGTATTTTGTATTTATAAACAAATTTTTAAAACTGAATATTAAATATTATATATTTTAATTATGTAATTCTTGCTATAAATTACCCGTAGAAAAAAATATTCGCTTTACAGAATATGAACTCCAATTTTCTAGATCAGGATCACTTTTATTGGCAATCAATTTATTTACTTTGATTTGGTTTAGTGACGATGGTGGCCAATAGCTATGCTTTAAGTCATCAGTAAACCATTTTGTGGGTACCAACTGGAGTCCATCAAAAAACTCTACTACTTTGTAGGCTGACATAATTATGGTACTGAAAATAATATTATTTAGATAATCATTTTTTTATTTCAAAGAAATTCAATTGCAGTTTAGGTATAGATAGTTTATTAACAATATATTTTTAGCCTCTATTGAAATACAGACATATGCATTAAAATAAATATGTGTTCTAAAATCATTATAAAAATATAATTTAATAGGTATTTATACATGGTTATATATAATTATAGTAAAAGTATTTATATTTTTAATTACTTTCATTAATAATATATTATATTTGATAAATATATAACTAAAGGTATGAATGAATAATAGGTACTACAACAAATTTATCTTTATAAGGCATTCTCCAAACTTTAGCATGAATATCAAGAATATTCCAACTCTGTAAGGAAGGATTTTTTTTTTCAGCCACAATTTTAATATTCATTTTTAATGATTCACATGGGGTTGAATAAAAAGGTATAGAGTCAACTATTTTCATTTTATATCCAATAATATAAATAACATTATCTTTGTCAGTTATAGTTTCTACAATATTTTTTATAAAAACAACCGAACCATCTTTCAAAAGGCAAAAACAATTTTTTGTGTCACAGTGAATAGATAATTTGTCTGGTATCATAAATTTTTTGTACTGATTTATAGGTAAATTGAAAATATCAGACTGTGTTAATGGACCTTTTGTATGTTTGTTTTGCAAGTGTAAAGAGTTGGTCAGTTTTGACTTATTATTTAAATATTTTCTATTGGATTCAATATTTTCTAATTCAGAAAATCGTTTGGCCAACTGTTGTAAGGGTTTATCTGCTTTGCGAATCATTTTTTTCAATTTTCCCATATGGTTTTCAAATCTAAATGCTCCAAATACATCTAATGCACCATATGTTCGCACATCTTCCGCTAAATGGATAAGGTTATGAATATTATGAGACACATATTCCTTTCCATAGATATTTTGAAAACCCAAAACAAAATGTTGAAGTAAGTTATTTGCATAGCTAATGTAATCATTTGATTTTACCAAGTCTGGATTAATAAGAATTGAAATTGCAACATGCAAGAATAAAAAATTAGTATACATTTCATCGGACAAATACTTTTTTAGCACTAAAGGGCCAGTATATAATAAAAAGGTACGAAATTCAGCTGATTTCCAATGTTTGATATCAAGAAGTGATCTCGGTTTTCTAGGAAAATCATTAGGTGTACTAGTCTTAAGTAATATATGGTAATCAGATATACATTTGATGTCACTAAAAGGTATTCTTGTGGGAAGGGGGCCTTCTCTCCATAAAATAATTAATTTTTTAACCACACCTAAACAAACAAGATGCATATAGTCTAATGCTACATTTGTCACCATGCCAAAATTATGTAATGAGCTTAATATTGAATCAGATAGTTGATAACTATTTAAATACAATTTATTGGAAAAATCAAAGTCAGTACGCAGATCATTGAGTTGAATAATTTTATTTTTGTCTAACTCAATTGGAAAACATATTCTACCATTCACATATACACCTTTAATAACACATTTAGAACAACTGTTATATCCAGTGTGACCTTTTGTATGAAGAACAAGAGACTTGGCTGGTGCATCACAAATCAGGGCATGTACTTTTATTTTAAATTTATGGTTTTTATAGCAATATGTATTTAATATTAAAGGATTTATTTCATTAACAAATTTACTCAAAAATAAATTTGAATCACTAGCTTTTTCATTTCCTTGATATGCACCAATCAAATATACCTTTTTAATTCTAGTATCAGAACATAATATTGGCCAAAGACAACTATTTGAAGATTTAGTCAATGGCAGACCATCAATATTAATTAAAATATTAATAGTTTCTTCATTGGGTAGTGTAGTGTTACTAACCTTTTTATTTAAAATAATTATATCTGAGGCAATAAGTTTTATGCATTTTTCAACACCATAATGCCAATAAAAGCCATTTCCTATATTAATAATATCATGGTTGGCACTTCTTTTAGTTTTTAATATTGTACGAGCTGTATTTGGTAATTCACAATTTGTATGTATTTTGAGTAACACCAATAATTCAGATAATGCTAAATGTGATATATTATTCTTGATTGACCATTCACATAGGGCAGTTTGAAAATTATTAATTTCATTAATTTCTGAATCAGAGCTAATTGAAGTGTTAGAATATTCAGATATATTATTTAATGACTCTTCAGATAAACTGCAAGTAGAACCAGATGAAATGTCTGATGATAAAATGTCATTTGATTCTGCCAAAGTATGATGTGGAGAAAGAGAAATATCAATTTCATTTATTAATTGGTCATTATTATTGCTATTATTTCCTGCAGTACTATTATTGATTAATGCAAATTCTTTTGTATTTGTTGTAACATTTGTAATTGAAAAATGATTAATATTATTGATAGTTAAAGGAGAACTACTATTGTTGGAACTATTAGTATCACTATCACTGCTAATAATTGTCGACTCATAATCAGCAACTATTCTACGAATATGACGGCTCGAATAATCCCTTAAAGATTTTCTTTTTTTATTTAAACTATTCATATTAATAAATAATTGATAGTTTTAAATATATAACTATTGTGATGTACTATTGATGTAAAACAAAGTTCAATTTTAAATTAGGTGCAAAAAGTATGTTATAAAAGTTAGAAAGTGTACTTACATAATATATGTTTTTCACCACTGATATAGCTGGCAGCTCAAATGTTATTCGCACAAATAACAATAAACAACAAACAAACACTACAAGGAGCAATTCTACTTTTCAGTACATAATATATATTTTTCACCACTGATATAGCTGGCAGCTGGCAGCTCAAATGTTATTCGCACAAATAACAATAAACAACAAACAAACACTACAAGGAGCAATACTACTTTTCAGTACTTCAAAATATAACATAATATTATTCTGCAAAGTGCAAAGACAAAACAATCGACCATGGCGGACGGCATATACGCGCTAACGGAAAACGGAAAACGTGCATGATCATTGATCACAGAAATACTTATAACATAACCTATAAAATGTTAAACCAGCAACGCCTCTTATCAGTTATCAATATGACGGTATAATGTGGTATAATCAGTATCACACTATCATATTGGCTTATCAGAAAGTCATAATAAAAAATATAAATTGTATTTATTTCAATAATAAAATATAATATTAAAATTGTTAAAAAAATATTAAAAATGTATCAGTGATACCGCCTAACAAAATATTAAATTAATAACATAATATTATAAATATAGACTACTAAAAAAGATTAGTCGTACCACACCTATAAAGTATACTTACGCATTTATATATTTATTATGAATATTAAATAATTAAATAACTATATAGGTATTATATATATATAAATAATATTAAAATAATCATATATACGCACATATATATATAATATAATGATGTATATTCGTAATAGCTATAATATATATATAGCTGCTTATAATATGTACCTATATGTAATATTTTATTATTGCAGTAGTTAGGTTGCAGTACTTTAACTGTAACTGTAGCAATCGCAACATTCATGGTTTCAAATGAGTCGTTACTGTTATACTACTGCATCTTGTTATAGTAATGATAACATATGTTAGTAATTTGCAACATATTAGAAATAAATCTATAGTTGCAGCAACGTTATCGACACATGTTTTAAGTTATGAATTTCGTTTTGCAATGATGCAATGTTACGATAGCTTACATTTATCTTAATGAAACTTTGAGTGTTATTAGGGTGGTGACACGCTTAAATGCTAATAAAACCATAGACGATACTAATCAAAAAATAATGGAATCTGAACAAGAATACTGGACTAATGTATTGCAACGAATAATATCAGTTGTAAAAATTCTTGCACAACAAAGTTTAGCATTTCGGGGATCATCAGATAAACTCTATGAACATAATAATGGACATTTTTTAAAAATTATTGAATTATTGGCAAAATATGACTCGATTATGTCTGAACATATAAGACGAACTTTAAATAATCAAAATAACGCTCATTATCTGGGGAAAAATATACAAAATGAAATTATATATTTAATATCAAATTGTATGAAATCAAAGATACTAGAAATGATAAAAGAAGCTAAATATTACAGCATAATTTTGGACTGCACTCCTGATGTTAGCCACACTGAACAAATGACCTTAATAGTTCGTTTTGTGTTAATCGATTTGAAAAATAAAGAATCAAATGTTAAAATTCATGAACATTTCCTAGGGTTTATACCAGTTGAAAGTAGTACAGGGATGAGCTTAAGTGATATTCTTATACAGCGATTAGTTACTATTAAAATTTGTGATAAATACAGGAGACTTTGCTCCAAATGTATGTATAGCATTGCGTATACTTTTAACACTACCAGTAACGGTTGCCAGTGGAGAACGGAGTTTTTCTAAACTCAAACTTATTAAAACATATTTAAGGTCAACCATGGACCATGGTTCAAGATAGATTAAGTGGATTAGCTATGATAGCAATTGAACATGAATTGGCAGAACAACTAAATGACGTTGACGTGGTAAAAGATTTTGCTAATACAAAAGCAAGAAAATGCAATTTCAATAGATAACTTATCTTTATGTACCTACTTATTATGAAACATGTATCTATATAACTTTGTTAAGTATTATTTTCATTATACATTTTGAATACCTAATGGTTATGAAAATATTTTTATTTATTAATGAAGAAATGGATTTATTTTAATTTAGATTAATATTTTTTTTTTTTCAATAAAAAGTGTATGTTTATTGATTATTAATTTATTTGTACGTGTAATATAATGTAATGGACGGAAATTTTTTAAATCGCACCGGGTGGCAAAATACCTGAGGCCGGCCCTGGGTAAAGCGCCAGAAATTGCTTGAGATGATATAGTAGAAATAGTATAAGTAACTATTTGATGAGGAGTTGAAGTTACTTGACTGGATGCTGTATTTTTTAACTCGTTAGTAATAGTTTTAGTACTACTAGGTACATACTTTACTGTACCTATATGCCCGTCCACGACACTTGTACATATTATATTTGATACATTTCCAATATGTTTTTTCATTTTTCGTATAGTCCTTTTCAAAAATATATTCCGCATGTACTAATAATTTTTTTCTTTTGGTACTTTTTACGTAAGTCATTTTAAAATAATAATAAAAAAAAATAGGTTTACTGAAAAAATTTAATGTACGTATTACGAATGTGACGGCGTATAACGAAATTAATATAACGACGCGACAGTTATCGAGACACTGTTAAACTATTTCAATTTGTTAGTTTTACTAATGCATACCGGATCCGTTTAAGGATAACGTACCAATATCTTTATAGGCAATTTATATTTGATAACACCTATAAGAATAAATATATATCTAAGTTAATTTGTCCGTACAAGGTGCAATATAAGCTATATAAAAATGTATACTATCTTTATTTGTTATATCTTATATATACGCTTCTTTTGACGGAGAAATGTCCAACGGGGAAAATCGCTGGACGGGGAAACGGTAACGGGGAAATGTATTACGGGGATCTGTCCATGAATCTATAATTTCATCTCTTTGTGTTTGGCCTCATATCTAAAACACCAAAAATGTTTAGGAGGACCAGAGTATTTAATAATATTTGGATAATGTACTAAAAGATGGTGTTTAGGTTTTAACGTATCTTTGAACAATGAGATATAGGTAGTCAGAATTATGATTTTCTATTAGTTGTTGTAGATGGAAAATTGATGCATAAGACATTTGCATGTGAGTAAAATCTCAATGATTTCCAAGAAATTTAAAAAAAATAACCACACATTATCATCCTCAGGAATTAAATCTCCTATCATCAAAGAAAAATAATAAACGAATGTCATCATTTCTCTTGCTGACATTTTTAGGTGAAAATTTGTTATATGATTTGGTTTTATAGGAGGTGATATATTTCCTACTTCTATATGACCATAATTATAATTTTTTTTTTCTATAATTTAATGTTTCTATCGAAAAAAGTTATATGGCACAAATTATAATGACAAATAGTATCAATGCTCTTATTAGTAGTTACATAAAAAGAATTTATCTTATTTAAAACTGAATCTTTATAAATACCAGTTTGCTTAAAGTCATTAATCGCAATGTAATCTACGTAATTTACAGAATTACGAAGTAATGAAGGATTTTCTTTACATAAATGTTTAGTTACTGTTTTATGAACCTTACAAAACCTACAAAAAAAATTTGCTGAAAATGATTTGTTAAATTCGGTTATAGTGTTCAATCCTAAATTATCGCCAAGAAATAATCCTAAAATAAAATGTATTTCTTGTGTACCATTTGGGGTAACTATATTGATTCCATTTACCTCAAGATCGTTTATTTGGTTTATTAATTTATTTAAGCATAAATCATTTCCGAAATCCTTCATGTCTACCGCTTTTGTTAGAGCAGCTAAATATATATTTTTAAGTTGCGATTGATCAAATAAAGGGAAACTATAATAAATTGCAAAAATAGAATGTACAGATGCGTGAGAACCTAATGGGTTATTGATTTCAAAGTCATCTATATACATAAAATATGGAATAACAATTTTATTTTGATATGGAGCAATTTTATCTTTCCATAACTGTCCTTGAATAAAATGTTTAATTTGTATCTCATTATCTGAGCTAATTTTTAATTGTTCATACATTTTTAAAGTCTTATCCAAACTGTTTTCATGTTCAAAAAAAGTTTTAAATTGAAAATGTAATGGTAATAATACACCTTTGGTAACACTGTCATTATAAATTGTTTCACCAACATTACATAGGTACTAAATTAATTTCTTCATTTATAGTAAAATGTTGGATATTATTAAATAAATAATTTTTTTTATTAACCAGTTGTTTAAAGAAAACTCCGTGCTACATAACTCAAATGTATTTGTAATCGCTGTTGTAATTGTGTGTAAAGTCGATGATAAAATAGGTTCTTTTATTCTTTTTAAACTAGTAATTAGGTTTTCTTTTGGTTTAATCAGATTTTTTTCTATTTCACGTTTGATTTCAAAAACATCTTTTCAACTAAAACTATTTTTATTAAGCAAATATAAGGTAAATTTAACAGCAGAAGTTCGAAATGAGTTGATAGCATTATTAAGGTCAAAAATATCATCTATAAGTGTAGGTGTAGGTAATATCGGATTGTCCTCAGAGGTGTTACAGGTATTAATGGCAGCATAATTAATTTGGTTCACATCTTGGGGAGAATCTATTATGTGAGTTAAATTTGTATTAATATTATTACTTCCATTATTATAATTTAAATTATTAAAAATTGGTACAGCCAGTAGTTTTCCTAGCATGTTTTATTGATACGTGACTTTTAAAATTTTTTAAATTAGGAAAAGATTTATAACATCCATATTCTGTACACTCTATGTACACGTTCGTGAAGTTGGCCCCCCCACTATGTCCAATCGACATCAGACCAATCTCAATATTCAGTAACCTTTTAGTAACTAATTGTAACCGACATCAAACAATTTGTAACCAAACGGTTTCCGAGAAAACTCAATTTTCATTTGGGGGGGCTAACTTCACGTAGCCCCCCCGACATTGTCCTATCGAATCCGGACCTATCCCAAAATTTAGTAACCTTTTAGTAACTAATTGTAACCAACATCAAACAGTTTGTAACCAAACAGTTTCCGAGAAAACTCGATTTTCATTTGGGGGGGGCTAACTTCACGCAGCCCCCCCCCCCACTTTGTCCTATCAAATCCGGACCTATCCCAAAATTTAGTAACCTTTTAGTAACTAATTGTAACCGACACCAAACAATTTGTAACCAAACAGTTTCCGAGAAAACTCAATTTTCATTTGGGGGGGGGGTCTAACTTCACGCAGCCCCCCCACTTTGTCCTATCGAATCCGGACCTATCCTAAAATTTAGTAACCTTTTAGTAACTAATTGTAACTGACACCAAACAATTTGTAACCAAACAGTTTCCGAGAAAACTCAATTTCCACTTCGGGGGTTAACATTATATTAGATAAGTATTACAATTTTTGATACATACCGTTTTGACAATATTCCAATTATATTTGACTTCAACCACACGTTTATGAAAATGTTCTATGAAAATGTTACCTATAATATTTAATACGCAACGAAAATATAAATATAAATATTTTTAATTTGCTATGATGGATAAACTTTAATGCCTTTAAAATGTATTTCATATAGTATAGTTAGTATTAGTTACCTATAAAAATTCCAAAGTCCAAAAAGAAATTATATGTAAATACCTTTAATTATTATCGTTTATCAAAGGAAAAACCTAGAATTGGATACTTACATGGTGTCTTGTCACGTTCTCCAATTGAATTTATTTCAATTTGTATACGATATAAATTTTAGTACATAATATGTTTAGTAGGTAACTTTTCAAACTTGTTACTAACTATTATTTGCTATCTAAATGAAATATATATTGTAATATTGTATAATATGGAACTAAAATAATATTTTGGCTACTTATATTTTGTAATCTACTTTAAGTCATATTGCTGTGTATGGTTTTATTTAAAAACAACTACATATATGTAAAGTAAAATAAAATAAAAAATAAAATAAAGTATAATAACTTACTGTAAGTGTAAAATAATAAATCTTTAACATTTTTTTTATAAAGAAATTAAAAACAATTACATGAGATAAAAAATAAAATAAAATATTAGAACTTAGTGTAAACAAAAAAATATTTAAAAGTTTTTTAAAAATCAAATAGTTACTGAGAAAACTCAATTTCCATTTCAGTGGGTCTTATACGAAAAAAGGATGTTGAATTATTTATTTTCAAAAACTAGACAGGTGGTTATTACTTATCAACTGTAGGAATTTAATTTCCATTGTTTGAAACAAAATTAAGTTCTTATCTATATTTATTATATTTTTTACCACATATTTTATAAATAAATTATTCTGCATTGAAAATGTGCAAAGGATTCAAAAATGTTGGGCCATTAAACATTTAATTGATTATTAGTATATTGAGTGCCTATTATACCGTATGATTACACAATACATTTATTCTGTGGTATGTATCTCATATCATGGTTACTGTTAATACGATAAACATGATAAATATAAATATAAATCATTGTCAAAAATATTATACAGGACTTAACACGATATTATTATTATGGTACACAAATAATATTGATTAGGCGGAGTACGGGAGTATTTTATTTACGATACTTTATAGTATGTGATGATATCCACTATAACGTACTAAGCAAGTATGCAGTGTCAAAAATACCTCCGTACACCACCCAACCATCAATATTTGTGCATCAGTCACCCGTACCCTCCAACCATGTCTGTCGTTAGTCACATAATATAATAACTTAATATTATCATTGATTATAAATGCTATATATAAGCAATGATATTAAATAGTCTGCGATATAAATAAAATAAACACTACAAATAGGTTTAATAATAATATGTAGTATTGAAATATTATTGTTAAAAATGGAAACGGACAATATTTTATTTATAGAAATTCGTATGACTTATTTTAATTTAATGACCAATGACCATTTTATTATAATAATATTATCATTGTTGTATCCATGATAAAATAAACAGGTATGTCAGCAATATTTTCATTCTTATGATTAGTTGCGCAAATATGGCGTACAGCATGCTCCGCTTCTCATTGGTTGAGAATTTATCATATAAATAATAAAATAATCTGAATTCATTTCATGATAATAAGTGATAAGCAATAAACATAAAATAAACATTGTCTATCGTGCCGAGTGGCGAGTATCGTCTATTCGTCTATGCTATATTGCACTTGCACTATTGTGGTAGCTGTATTGTACACCATACACGTTTGTATTATTATTCATCTATTTGACTTGATTCCGACAGCAACTTGCATTATGCCGATGTGCTCATTTGAAGGATGTTTCAGTGGAAGCAGAAAAAAAGAATTTAGCAAACCTTCAAATGTACATCTCCATAAGTTCCCCAAAGATCCCGAGATGCGTAGGAAATGGTTGGATCAAATAAAACTTGGGTCTAACGTCAGCAAAGTTAATTTTGAAACAGGTATCACAATGAATAATTTATTTTTGAAATATGTGTATATAACATTCAATATTACAAATTCAGGTGTAGTATGCAGTAAACATTTTTCTTCTGACTGTTTTGCTGATAAAACTTTTGTCCAAAAAGCTGCTGGTTATTCTCCAATAAACAGCAGAAGATTACTACAAAATGCAATCCCTTTGAGGTATTAAAGAAAATTATAATTATAATCAATTATTTATTAATTACAATTTTAATTTTGTAGCACATTTGGATATCATTATGATGATATTCCGTATAACAGAATAGTTTCTGAGAATATGTCTAATTCACCATCCTACATGATACGTACACCTTCTGGTCCTTTCGTAGTTACAGTTGCTGAAAAAAACATGTTAGATTTTATTTTACTAATAACAAATTATAGTACTATATTAAAATATTTAATGTTCTTGCTACTTTAATTATTATTTGTATGAATCTATGCTTTAGTGAATTTTCTTCAAAAACTGAGATGAAGTCGCTGTGTTGTAACTTGGAAAGTAATTTTGGTAACCTATGTAAAGATCTTGAAGTTCAGCCTCTATGTGATCAAGAAATATTTGAGAATAGTAATGAGGAATTTCAAAAGTATGTATATGTTAAATCAAGTAATTATTTTAAAAGCATTCTTCATAATCTTTTGTGATAACATTGTATATAATATATAATGCACTTATTAATCGTTTTTTATGTTTTCATGTATGTACCACATGAACAATAATGGAATAATCAATGTGAATTTTCCTTCGTTAAAAACTGTGGTTTGTGATTTAAATTGGTTTATTTAAAAAAAAAAGATACCAATTAAATCATAAATAAGTTTTTAATGTTGAAAAACTACAAATTAATAAAAACAATTGTCATCTTTTATGTTAGTTTGTATATTACTTAATTGTTAGAATTTATATTTCAGTGTATGTTTTTAGTTAACAATAGTAGATATTATTATATGTTCAAAATATTTAGTATGAGTGTTATTTTTTTTTTACCTACTGTATGTTTATTTATATTAACAAAGATAAATTAATAAAAAATATATTTGTGTTTAAAGAAATTTTGTTTCTCTTAATTTTATATGTTATAGATTGTTATTAAATTATATTACAAATATATATTATATTTCTGCATGAGTAATTCACGGGTGATTAGATGGTTGTTTTTAAATAATACAAGAATAAAACTTATATAACTATAAAAACATATTATTATGTTTATTAGGTTAAAATGTGATTATGCAAGTATCCAAAATAAAAATAAAAAACTTACTGAGTGTATTGAGAAATATAAAGCACTATTTTTTGATTTACAAAAGAAAATCAAGTGGTATGAACAATTTGTAAAATTAGAAAATGAACGGTTTGAAAATTTATTTTCAAATAAACTTGATAAATTGTTTACACCTACACAAATTCAATTATTGCTTAATCCAAAAAAAAAAGTGTATAAGTGGACACCTGAAGATATTTCCTCGGCAATTTCATTAAGAAGTGTCTCGCCAAAAGCATACAGGTTCTTAAGAACTAAGAAAAATTTTCCTCTACCAGGTTATTGAAAGTTAAATAGTTTATTGATTGTTACTTTTTAATATTATTTATTAGATTTTGTGAAAGTTGCATATTTTTCATAATATTTTAACAAAAGATTACAAATTACAATACATCATTTTTAATAAATTCATTAAATATTTTTACAATGAATAATCAGTTCTACGCATCAAATAAATAAGTGAAAAATAATACAGTCTTAACTCAATAATACATGTATACAATTAAAATAAATTTATTATACAAATGTCTATTAAGGTATGTCTACATTACGGACATGGGCTTCAAAATTTTCTTTAAATCCAGGATTACTTACAAGTGTAATTTCTCTTATGCAAGCTAAAGGTAAAAATATAAATCTTAAGAAAATAATTTGTTGTAATTCTATAATATGTATTTAAGGCGAGCAATTTAGTACTATGGATAAATTAACAGTTTTATGTTTCGATGAAACATATATATCAAATAGGATTTGTTTTGATAAACAAAATGAGCAAGTATTGGGCCCATTTAAATGTGTACAAACTGTAATTGCTCGAGGTAAACTATAAAATTATTATTATTAATTTAATAAGGTGTTATTGGCTATTGTAAATAATTATGTATCAAGGTTTGGTGAAAGATTGGAAGCAACCTATATATTTCAATTTTGACACTAATATGACAAGAGAATTGTTATTGGATATAATTAAAGAGCTACACAATGTTGGTTATGATACTATCGCAATAGTGAATGATATGGGTCCGGCCAATATGGGACTTTGGAAA
>JANEHU010002345.1:0-13448 GCA_027563435.1 Nasonovia ribisnigri | reverse complement strand
AAATGTCTTATTATTGATACATTTTAATAAAATATGTTATATTCTTAAATTAAGTAGTACCTATAGTTATAAATAATCATTATGCCATTTTCTCATAAAATATTTTTATCAGCAATAGTTGTAATAATATGTATATATATTTTAGCAACATCATTACTGAAAACTAAAGAGCAAAAAACTGACAGATCTCAACCTTATGAAGTTATGAGGAAACCATCAATTGAAGAAGTTAAATCTTACGCTAAACCATATTTTCATCAGAGTTCAAAACAACAAAAAAGTAATGATTTTATTTTTATGATTTGTTGTGTTATGAATTAGAAGCATAACTAACATTTTAAACTATTTGTGTTTTGGTATTTTATTAGATAAAAGTACAATTGTGAAAGAACTTTTCTTGACAGAAAAACATACAAGTACGCCGCACACTCCTACATATTCTAAAAATAATAATGAAATAAATTGTAAGTAAAATTATTTTTCATTAAATTTATATGTATCATTATAGATACATTTAAATAAAATATATATTGCATTCTTAAATGTATAGTAATAGTTGTCAAATATTATCACATCCAGCTGTAATATATGTACCTATATATTTTAGCAAAATCATTCCTGAATTCTAAAGAGCAAACCACCGACGGATCCACATCCAAACCAAATGAAAGTTTGTCTGGGGGTATTGAGAAAATGGGTAAAATATTGAATAATATTTTTTATTTATATTAATATAATTTTTAACTTAATCATGATTTCATTTTCATATGTGTGATAGATCGTGAGTTTCAACAACATATGAACAGAAACATAGCATTTTTAAAACTTGAAATAAGGAACATTCAAAACAACCAGTTCGTTATTTTGGAACGACTAGAATCAATCCAATCTCATTTAGAAGATCAACCACTTATTGATAAAACAAATTCATCTATAAATGAGTTGGCTAACTATCAATTTCCTATAGACAATGTAGTAGACCTTAATACATTTGAGGATAATATAAGTGGGGACCAGCAGTTCAGAACTCATTTGGTAGTACATCCATATTATTAATAGTGATCTATATTTCTGATTTTTAGTTTCTGCTATCATAACTATTTTTTTTAAATTATTTAGTTTGAGTATGTGTTAAGCTACATTTAAATACCAGTATGACAATATTTATGTATAATTTAATGGATGTATGAGAATAGTATAAATGCATACATTTTAAATATATATATGTACAGGGGGTTTCACCAACATGCTCACTCCCGTTTTTTCCTTTAATAATAACAAATTTATTCAAATTCTGATTTTCAAATAAACCCAAAGAACATTTTTTCAAATTCTTGAATTTTTTTGTACTACTTAAAAAGTGCCTTGTGGTAATAAAAACTTCTGTTTTTTTAAATGAAAACCCCATTCATTCATCAGTGTTAATAATATTAGTGACTAAAATTTTCAAATCACTATGGTAGCCAGCCCCCATATCCTAATAAACCCATTATCCATTACCAAAATTAGATAACTAAAATTCTACTCAAATTAATTTTGTTTTTGATACGCCAAATTTTTCAGAAAAATTATCCATTGAATAATTTATTATTAAAAAAGGAAGGGAATATGTTCTCATTTTAAAATCTTCACAGAACACTCATTAAATTAAACTACAAAAAAATCTCAAAAATTTGGTATTTAAGTATATTTAATAATTCTAATAATCAGAATTTGTATTTATGCATCATTTGTACACATAAATATGATATGAGCAGCATGCTTGGTAAATCTCCATGTATTATTATATATTTATATATTATATGTAACTTATTAGCATTTGTACTATTATTCTATAATATATAATTATTAATAGCTGGTATATTCTTATGTAAATGCCTCCTAAACTTATTTTAAGTTGTGTTTAAGGTATATATAAATATATAATATACCTATATGACTCAAATAAATGTATAAATATATATTATATATTATACTATAATCAGATTTTAAACATTATTGAATAGGTAATTGCAATAATTATAGAATCAACAATATGTTTATTCCATATTAAAATTATAGGTTAAAGAATTGTCATATATCGGAGGAAAGCACACAAAAGCCATGGTAAAAAGAATAATGTCAAAAATATTCAAAGATGAATTACTACAAAATTATTCATTTACCGGTAAAAAAGGAAAAACCCCATTCTCTTCATTGGCAATTTGTTCGGTAATATTTGGTAAGTTTATGCTTTTATGCAAATATATAATTTTTTTTTAACGTTTTATTAGATACTATAGGTAATATTTACTTATAATAATTATAAAATAATGTCACCTATAAGGCTATTATAAGCATACTACTAATATAACTTTTATTGCAGGGTGATTTACCAACATGCTCAACCACTTTTTTTCTTTAATAAATGTATTTATTCAAAATCTGATTTTTTTGATATATTTAAATAAAATGTTTACATTAGTACTAGGTATATAATAGAAGTGTTTTTCGTAGAGATACAAATTTCTGTTTTTCATGTTAAAACTTCATCCCCATATAGTCATTGTTTAGTGGATATTTTTTTTTAAATATTTTGATATTTTAAAATAAAAATTTGAAAAAATAGTTTCTGTATGAATAAACTTTGTGTATTAATATAGGATAATATAGGTTCATGATTTAGAAAATATGGGAATGATATCTATATGTTGATTAATTGAAAGTTGTATTGATAAATATTCATATATCAACATTTATAATTTGTAAAAGTGGTCCAATAATATTGTGATAAATATTAGATATAATATATTACATATATTTTATATTATTGTAAAACCATTTTAAGGACTTATTATTAGTTAAAACATTTTAATAACTATTAATATAAGGAAACAATGGGGATTAGCATTTTTGGTGAATCCCCTTATTATTGTATGTATATTTATAATATAATAATATTGTTAAGGCCGGGAGCGTTACAGCAATAGAACGCGCTCCCGATCACCTTTGCGGAGTTGACTACGCCTGTAATAATTGTTGGATGGGTGTCACACCGACCGACCTGTGTTTGTTGTGTGTATATACGTAAAAGTACTCAACAGGAATTGGACAGGTTCGCCGAGCAAGACCTGTGAGTACTAGTGTGCAGGTGGTGTGTGTACGTGTGTATATATGTGTGTTGTGTACTAATTACTACAGAAATAAATTATACCAGCAAGTAGGCTTATAGTGAAATTATTGGTTTAATGCACAATATATAATAATTCAAATATAAAAATAATAATTTTAGTTTGAGCCGCTAAAAGGATATAAATATGGCCAAATAATATAATAAATATCAGCTATCTGAGCTGTAGTACAATAATAATTCGAACTTACAGTTATGATGGTGCACGGCTGGCCAGCTGCTACCTATCCTATAATAACAATGCAAAATTCACAAAAAACGTGAATTTATAAATATTATAAATTATAAAGGTTGAACACGATTAGCGCACACTACAATAAGATTATAATACAAGTAATATCGTGGCGATTAGCGCGCACTGAAAAGATTACAATATAAATAGTATCCGTGGCGATTAGCGCACACTGAAATTAATATAATACAAAATTATAAAATGATATTCGTGGCGATTGGCGCTACTAAAAACATTGGCTAGTATAACAAATATAGCGATTCGCGCCCACACAACTAGTTAACAATACCAAAAATTGACACTTCAACACGGCGATTTGCGCCCGTAGGTAATAAAGTAATAAATTTGACGCGTGACGGTCGTACGCCCTTGGGTCTGCGAACAGTACTAAAGTCTAAAATTATTGGCCGTGTTATGATCGGATGATCCGTAGATAGAGCGGTGAGCCATCGGCGACCGGTTTTACATATTATATAATAGACACATTTATAACAAAAAGTTAAACAATATAAATAATAATCACTGGTAGGGATGTGCGTATGTGAGTGTGTGTGTGATCGGAGGCGAGATATAATAATAATTGTGTTGTTGCATTTCGGGCGGCAACAAATATCGTGTATATATTGTTTTTGTGTATTTATAATAACATAACAATACATTTAAAATTTTTTAGAAGCTGTGAAAAAACAAGTCAAATTTAATAATGTTCCACAAAATGAAATTGAGGAAACTATAAAATATATTTTGGCTCAAGCTCCATTCAATCTAAAGCGACAAACTACTAAAACAGACAAACAGGAGTCTTCTCATCAATTCAGACCATAATTATTTACACTTTTTTTAAAAAAAATATGATAATATATTATAATTATATTGGATAATAAAGAAATTCTTCCAAATATATTATTATATTATTATAAACCTATGTTTTTATTTGTATTATACATAATTATACCTATAAGTATACATAATTTTGTATTGTTTGAATATACGCATAAATTCTTAATAATATGTTTTTTGTTTTATTATTTAAAATATCACAATATATTTATAGTTTATAAATTGTTTTTATAGTTAAGTATAATATTGATTAAATTGTTGGATGACAAGATTTGATCAATACTAAATAAATGAAAATAAAGATTTATCGATATTTTATTTTAAATTTAAATAAACATTTATTTGACTTAACTAAAAATATACCTTCAACTTTGGTTAAATATAAATCAATATATTATAAATTGATATTCAATACTTATTTTATTGTTTAATAAATATTGAAATGTAATGGTCATAAAATATTTTAATTTCAATTACCATCATGATTTACTTTTGGTTCAACTAATGTACCCGCAATTTTGGGAAAATATAAAAGAATGAAAAATTAATTTATTTTTAAAATTTAATTAACATTTAATATTGGATTTGAAATTAAAAAAAAACATTTAATTAAAGTTAACTTGCTGTGTGGGTAATACTAGGTGGTTTTTATGAACAAGAAATTAAATTAACTGATTTTCCTAACGCCTTTCTCGTTGAACGTATTATAAAAAAAAATGGAAATAAAATGTTTGTCAAATGGTTAGGTTTTGATTCCAGTCAAAATTCATGGATAACATCATCAGATATTTTTAAATAATGATTTTTATGTATATTAATTTTATAACAAAATAAAGTATAAGTTTATTTATCGAGTTGAATTAATTATTTCATATGTTCTCCTGGTACTCTATAATCTGTTTTTTTAAAAAACTTAATGTAGCCGTAATCGATATAAACAAAAAGAAAAAGCGTCATCTAGCAGAAAATTAATCAGTGAAATTTAAAATGTTATTGTATCACTAGATAACGCTTTTATATATATATATCAGTTTGTTAAGTCTTAAGTTTTTTTTAATTGAGTAATTTTTTCTGTTATCCCATCATTCATTATAAAGCGTTTATCATCGTTTGCACTTAGAACAACTTTGTTCATTCTTTTCGAATGAACAACATGCTTATTCGATTGAATAAAATTCATGTTTCTATGAGTCTGTTTATTCTCAACAGTTAAATGATTTATAAAAGCGTTCAGTATATCCATATAATTATCGAATTGCATATGATTTTTAATGATATATTTCTTTACACCTTTTGCTTTTTTTTCCTCAGTATCATCTACAGTTTTGTATGCATATAACTTTGGTCTTAATGAAACAAATTCTTTTAGAATTTTTCCTCCCAACTCGTCCTTAAAATAGCCAACAATACTTTTATGAACTTCACTAAAACAATAATGGTCTTTAGGATAATTAGATGTATCAAAATATGGCAATAAACTATTTTTTAAATCATCGAAAAAATGTTTAGTTTGAATAGCGTATATCAGGGACCCAATTCTTGAAATCATTCGACTAATTCTCACATGCGACATAAGTCATACATTATATCGACTGCGACTATAATTTTTATCGCATGCGACATACAATTGGTATTCTTGAACTAATTCGATAAGTTTTTATCACTTGTCGAATGCGATAAAGTAAGTCGAACGAACCACTACGGTAACCATTGATAACAAATATTATCTATGATGGTAACAACACAAAATCTAGATTCTAACCTCAAATAATCTATCAAATCTATTTTAGTATTTTTATTTACAATGATAAATATTAAATTGAATTTGTTGTTTGTATAATTGTGTTTTACCATATTATAGTCAACAGCTAAACATATAGTATTTTGTAAACTTGTAAGTTGTATTTTACAAGTACGTTTTTACATTTTAAGCAAGTAGCAAGTTGAAGTACGTTAAATTATAATGTGTAAATCAAGGCCTACTTAATTACAAATGAAAACTTTGGTTGATCTAATGGCTAAAGATCCCTTACTGTGTGCTGGAAAGTTTAGCCAAACTTTTACCCACAAAATTGCAAAAAAGAAATGGGAAATGATAGCAGTGGAACTGAACGCGTCACCAGGGGCAGAGAAAAGCTGGGAGAAATAGAAAAAAGTAAGAATATTTGTTGTAAATACCTAGCGCAAATTATTATAAACACTATTATAGTATTATAGTACTGTTGTAATAGTAATAGTATACTGCAACTACTAGGCATACTATAGGTATATAGGTTACTTATACTATTAGTATTTATAATCAATAGCACTTATTAGTTACACTCATACTTAGAAATAGTGTTGGTATTAAAATAATAATGATATTATGATAAATTAGTATTTATTTATTAAAATAATACTTATGTGTGGGTAGGTACTAGAAGTCATTTATTAATTTTATTATTCAAGTCAAATTTATACAACTCTAAATATTTATGTTTATTCCCTACATCCACTGTGTGTGTGTTGATGAGTGCAAGATTTTTTTTTTGCGGGATATGTAGAATTATTTTAGTAAAAGTACCTTCCCCGACTTACTATAAATACTTATAATAATAGGATATTAAAACAGAATTTATTCTGTTGTCTTAGCTTATAAGTTAAGGTTTGAGTTAAGTGAAAGTTGTTTTGTTTAAAATAATATATGCAATTAATAATTAAAATACTATTTGTAAATAAATCAAAAATGTAAAGCACACCTATATTATGTAGAATTTTTTGAAGGGTGTGCAGCTGCACAGTGTACACACGACACACCTATGCCTTTGTAAATACTACAGTAATACAAAGTTTAACATGATAATAGTGCTGATTTAACCACACCGGAGTACTAATTTTACTCATTGTATTATTTTAGACATGGCATGATACTAGATCAGCCACAAAAACAAAAGCAGCAGCCATTAAAAGGCATATAGGAGGTACAGGCGGTGGACCATCATTTTCTATCGAACTCAATGAGGTCCAGCAAGACACACTGTCATTAATTTGTCCAGCATCAGTGAGTGGTCATGTGAATTCAACGGAATCTAATATTGAATTTGTTTTTGATGTTCCTAATGATGTGACAGTTGGTAAATCTATAATATATCACTTTTATTAAGTAGTGGCAAATAAATAAATATCTTTCTTTTTTTAGATACAAATGAACATGAACTCATTGAAGAATTTGATGAATCATATGGTAGTTATAACATGTATAATGCCATGTATTTACATTAAACATATGTAAAAATTAAAAAAATCCTTGTTAGTTAAATAAATTAAATCAATGTATAGGTGATAAGGATAACATATGTACATAGGTATAGGTATCAATATGGTTAATAATTTGCTTTTCTCTGTTATATTATAGCAGTTGATTACCTAGAAGATTGTCCACAACCATCAAGCAATGCTGCAAAATCAGGTAATATTTCATCCATCCATCATTATACATACTTATGCATCACCTACATACAATTTTATATTGTAGGTTCAAAAAAAACTACCACTAGGTTAAATGACAGTACTGCAGCTGCGATTCGATTGGGCGATATAGCAGAAAGAAAGTTAGACATAGCGAAACAAAAGTTGGCTATGAAAAGTGCATACTATGATAAAAAAATTATACTAAAGGAAGAAAATAATGTGTTATTAAGAACATTGATATCTATATTAAATGAAAAATTACCAAGAACTTAATTATTCATTGTATAAGAAAAAAGTAATATGTTTCTGTTTGATTATAAATAATTTTATCAACATATTGTACTTTCATATATTGTATAAGAAAAAGGTTATATGTTTCTGTTTAATTATAAATTATCATTTTATTTGTTATATATTGTATAAGAAAAAAAGTTATATGTTTCTGTTTGATTATAAATTATTTTATCAACATATTGTACTTTCATATATTGTATAAGAAAAAGGTTATATGTTTCTGTTTAATTATAATTTATCATTTTATTTGTTATATGAGGGGCTTCAATGCAAAACGTACTTTTTCCATTTTTCACTTTTTTCAGTAGAGCCGATTTTATGTTTTGAGTATTTTGAATTGTAGTAGACCTTTCAGTAGGGTCTTAAAAAAATCTAAAAAATATTTCTATATTGTTTATAAATTAATTTATTTTCTGTTCAATTAATTTATTGCTTTTTTTTAAGATATAAAAAAATCGTTTCCTCCAAAACGGACCTTTTCCGGAATAAGTACGTTTTGCATTAAATTTGGAAAAAGTACGTTTTGGAATAAACTTTAAAAATTTTAAACAAAAAGGACCTTTTCCGGAATAAGTACGTTTAGCATTAAATTTGGAAAAAGTACGTTTTGGAATAAAGTTCAAACATTTCAAACAAAACGGACCTTTTCCGGAATAAGTATTTTTTGCATAAAATTGTTGAATAGAACAAAATAATATCATATAAGACAAACATTGGGATTATTTTTCTTTTTATTAAATAATATGAATTATCATGATTTATATTATATCTACAGTTAATATTTAAAATAGTTAGCAATAACAATGAAACGTTTATCCTTATAACATAAGGATATATTATTATATTATTATACATTATCACTAAAACATTAATGCCGTATTAATATTTTTATTAAAAAAAAATATAAAAAGGATGAATATATTTTGATTATACCTCTGCATCGTCGTCATATACTTGACAGTCCTCTATTGAGCTAATACTGCCATTATTATCATTAAAAATATCATCATAGAAGTCTTGTGCATCAGGTGGTATTATGAAAAATTGTAATAAACGCCTTACGTCTTCTTGTTTAGGTTGTTTCACATGATTTGACTTTGGCAATTTTTCAGCTGACCCTAAATTTTCTAAATTAGCTTGCTTTTTTAGTACATTTACCCTTATTGGCTCCTCTTCGTAAGATGGACTTACTCCAACTGTCTTTTTACCACGAATATATGAATAATGTTTTTGTTCAGTACTTTTAAAATCCACTTTTTTAACAATTTTTTTTACTGCAGATTTGAAGTCCATTATATCGTAATCCTTCCCAAAAGTTTTAACTGTAGTGTATTCTTTGAACACGTTATAATACTCATTTGGTGATAAAATGGTTTCCATTTGTCTCAGCTTTTTTTCTATTCGACCAAACACCTGATCAGGTGGTATATAACTGTGTCCACGTATGGGAAAGTAATGATGTATTTCATTGATCACCTTTGCCTTATGGTTAATAAAATATAGTAGTGCAGTCATTACAAATTGATTCTTGTACTGAGCTGAACAAGAATCAGAGAATAGGTTAATAATGGCCGAAGGATTGTTTTGCGTTTGAAGTCGATTATCAATCATTTCTAAAAAATGTATAAGTGCAGAAGCAACTTCATTTGGGCCTCTCCCACTTTCAGTCTCAAGCCAAGTATATGTAAAACAATTTTCAGGATTCTGAAGTTCAGAATTAAGTACAAAAGTTAAGTTATATAACCAAATTTGGCGACTATAAAATGTCTCTGTGATACTAAGCTTGGGCAGTGGTTGATTTTGCATCATATCAAAAGAAATATTAATTGAATTATCGCTGGTTTTTTTCATAAGGTTATGAAATTTTTTACTGAGATGTTTATGAGCACATAAGTTTTCCTGTAATTCAATTTTAATTGTTTCATTTACTTCATTTTTTATTTTGTCTTCTAGACCAGCACAATAACTACACACATCTTGACGGGGATGTCCAAACCCTAAGTTAAATTTTGTAGTGAATATTAAATAATATTTACTGAATGAAGAGAATTTTTGGTTGTTTTTAATCATCTCATTTTTCCAATGGTTATACATTAAGTTAATAGTTACTCCAGGTGGAAGATAAGAACGCCCTGTATCAGTTCTAGAGTAGTGACTTTTTTTGGCTTTGAAGTTTTGAATATGGTCAATAATTGAATTTGTAATTTGTTCATCTTGCAGACTTAAACGACTTCCACCGCGTTTCTCTTGTTACGTCCCAACTCGTGTCGATATATATATCAACTCAGGAAATGAAGACGTGATGTATATAGATATAATGTGTGTTTATTAACATATATTTAATACAAAAATACAATATTAAAGCGTGAGAGAGTGGTGAGTGGTGTTACGACCTGCCTCTGAAACTTGATAGACTAAGACTGTGAGTGGTGTTACGACCGGCCTCCAAATGTCTTGTCTATCCCTAGCCGTCTCTAGTCTATAACCGTCTATAACCGTCTATAACCGTCTGATGAGCTCTTGTCATGGGCTCCCTTATATATGCTCGTATACTTTAAGAGTGGGTGGTCGTAGTGGTAGCGAATGTTCGCACAAGGATAGAATTTGGGTCTCGTAGCATAATTTGTTATTCTGGTCGATCCGTATCCTGTCCCAATAATATAGAGACTTTTCTAAGAAGAGACGTGTGACAACACTTTTATAGCTTAATTGTTCACTACGCTCTATGCAATGACCTCGGCATGATGTCTTATAGTAATTGCCTACTTAATTACTTAGCCACACCACTGAATACGTGCACTATATATTGATATATTTATAGGGTACGTAACACCTCCCTTCTAAAAAAAAGACTTTATGTTAAAGCTTGAAGTTCAAAGCTTAAACATAAATCTTTAAATTATACAATGTTGATATTTTGGTTTTCGTACGGTAGATAATACATATTTAGTTGATACAATAGTTATATAAAAATTATAAAAAATAGTTGGTTAGTAATTAATACATTTTAATCTAAAATTTTTTCTTTTGATTACATTTTCTTCTTATATTTAGTGATAGTATATGTTTGTTACACTAATCTTAATACTATTACAAATTTTCAAAACAATTACATATATTTTTTTTTTTTTACATATTAAATTATATATTCGTCTCTCGGTCCATTTGGTTTTATTTACGTGTTATTATTTAGAATTTTAAATTTAAAACTTATTTTCTTATTATCATCTTTTTTAGGATTATATTTATTATTATTTGATAAATAAAAAACTATATTCATAATTTGCTTCTTTCGTAATATTTTTTTACGTTATTTTTATGCACAGTGACATGTCTTTTCCCCCGTATTATTACGATATTTTCTTTGTCCAATACATCAGTTACTTCATATGGGCCTGTCCATAACGGATTTAATTTATTCTTTTGCGTTCGATCTCTTAATAGTATTTGATCTTTTACATGTATGTCAATAGGATTTTCATTAATGTCATAATTTTCTTTAGATTTTATTTTATTCTTTATTAATTTTTCCCTTGCTATTTTATGAGCTTCCTGCATTTTTAGTTTTAGGTCATAATAATAGTTGTCATAATTGTATCTGGGTTCGGGTTCACGAGATAATTTAATGGGTATTTCTAAGTGTTTTCCATATAATAAAGAATATGGTTGGTATCCTGTTGATGTGTGCTCGGTAGAGTTATACACAAAAAATGCATATGGTAAATATTCGTCCCAATTATTTAATTTTTTTGTCAACATAATGTCTTAAATATTCTGTAAGAGTACGATGAGAACGCTCCAGACTTCCGTTTGTCTGTGGTCTAAATGAGCTAGTGTTTATTTTATTTATCTGTAATAATTTACATACTTCTGTGAATATTTTACTTAGGAAATCTGTACCTTGATCGCTTAATATGGTTTTAGGCATGCCATGAGTACATACGAAGTTTGTTACGAAAGCTTCTGCTACTGTATTAGCTTGGTGATTGGGTAAGGAAGGGAATCCCCATGGAATATTTAGTTAGATCGCATTGAAGGGTTAACACATATGTGTTTCCTGATAATGTAGTGACCAGCGGCCCAACGATGTCTAAAAATATTTTTTTAAATGGTTCGGAACTTGTTGAAGTGATTATCATGGGTTGTTTTACCTTCCTGTTTCTTACTTTACTTTTTTGACATGATGCACAGTTTTTTATATACTCTATAACATCTTCTTTTAATCCACGCCAATTAAATTGTGTTTTTATTTTCTTTATTGTTTTATGTATTCCAGCATGTCCACCGATTACGGAATCGTGACATTGTTTAAATATAATCAATTTCTCTTCGTCGCTAAATTCTAACTTATCACATATAATTATTTCTATATCTGTATTTCGGAAAACATATCGAATCATAGCACGTATTTGTGACCATTCTAATTTGTCATTAAATCCTAATTTATTCATAGCTAATTTATTCAAAGCGTGTTCCTCACTTAATAGTTTCAAATTTAATAAAGACAGATAGATATTTTCGTACGTAGTTTTGTTTGTTTTTATTTTTAGTGGTCAGGAATATAATTTACCTATTCTTATCCTTTAAATAATTAACTTCTCCAATTGCTTTACTAGGCGTTAGTATTTGGTTAGTACCAAATTTTGTTTTAGTTCGTAATTTATTCCTGACATGAAATTATAATGTCTTGCTATTTCTGAAACTATATGATATTCTTCGGGTGCCTCTATTAGACTTCCATTTACTTCTTTAACATTTTTATTAGTTATTAACTGGGTTTCAAATTTATTTAGAAATACTGGGTAGCTTTTTTCTTTTATTTCGTTTATTGTATACATTCGAGACAACGCGTCAACATTTGAATTTAATACTCCCGGTTTATATTTTATTTCATAATCATATTCTTCCAAAAGTATTCGCCAACGTGCGAGTTTTGATAACGGGTCCTTTAAATTAAATAACCACGAAAGTGCGCGATGATCGCTTAATATAATGAATTTTCTACCATATAGGTAAGGTCTAAATGTTTTTACGGCAAATATTATGGCTAGGCACTCGAGCTCAGTAGTGCTGTAATTACTTTCGCTTTTACTTAGAGTTCTAGATGCATAGGCAATAGGTAGGTCTTGCGATACCTCTCCTTGAGAAAGTATAGCCGCCAGAGCTTTTCCACTTGTATCGGTGGTAACAATAAATGGTTTTGTGAAATCGGGGTATTGTAGTATAGGTTCCGAACATAGAATATTTTTTAATTTGTTGAAAGCTTCCTGACAAGAGGGGTCCCAGTTAAAGGTAATACCCTTCCTTAGTAAATTTGTCATTGGTTTTGCTATTAAGCTATATGATTTTATAAATTTTCTATAATACCCAGAAAGTCCCAAAAATGATTTAATTTCCTTTACATTCGTAGGGGTTGGAAATTCTAATACCGATTTGACCTTATTTGGATCGGGTTTTATACTG
>JANEHU010002343.1:0-46561 GCA_027563435.1 Nasonovia ribisnigri | reverse complement strand
AATAGCACAGACTATATTTATACACCTAGTTTATAAAGTTGTATATAGTCTGTGGTAATAGTATAGTATTAGTAGAGTACACATACAACATACCTATGTCTGTAAAATGCAATCTTTTTAATACTTATATTATAACAAATGATCATCTTTAAACTTTTAATTAGTTAGTTGCAGGTAATAAATATTAAGATTGAATATTGAATAATGGAGTATACGCTCTGAAAAAATTTTTATTTCAAGTTCCAAATGTAGTGCATTAGATTTTTGAGCAATATAAGTTAAAACCTTTAACATAACTTTCTATTGTTTGTAATAACTTGGTGAAAATATCTCGGAAAAACTTTTGTGGTAATGACACCAATGGAATTTGTTATAATAATTTAATCAATTAAAAGTTGTTTTATGTTTTATACTATTTTAATGCACAATACCCCTAAAACATTATGAAATACAACTCAATATATGAGGTTTCTTATAACTAGTAAAAAAAACAAACACCTAGCTTTAGTTATACAACTTTACACAATATATTGTATAATTAAAAAAAAAAGGTAGAATAGTGTTGTGATAATTATAAATATAAAATGTTTGTACCTATTTATAAAACGAGTTTTCAATAAGTTTAATAAAATACTGATTAATCTTAATAGATGTTTTATTTTGAATTTTATTAATATTCTATATAGGTGCAGTAGACAAATTTTAGAACTTATCATTATTGACGATTAGTCAACAACAAAAAGTAATCCTCTATTGTTTAAAGTAATTTTTTTTGTTTTAATTTTCTTTATGTTTAGAGAATAAATTGTATTCTGAATGCAAGAAACATGAGAAGTTGATTTGAATTATATTCAGAAATTATAAAAGAATCAAAAAATAATTTTAAAAATGTTATAAAAAAACAAAAATATAATGGAGTATCTAAAAAATATATGTAACAACAAACAATCAACTACGATATTGACATTTTGATACAAAGTCCTTTAATATAGCCATAGACATATTGTGCAGTGAACATTTTTATCTACTTAGTTTTCATAAAAACGGTTTACAACATCATTTAAACTGGTGTCACCTGTTTCTGCCAAAAATACCCTTTCCGTTTTACGCCAATACCTTTTTAAAGAAATAAGAAAAAACGTCATTCTTTTGTCCACTAATTATTAATTATATAGAATTTTAAAGTTCGGGAGCCCTTACGTAAAGATTTAATAGTTTAATATTTTTTTTTAAAGTAACTTTAATAAATTGTATAGGTACGCACTACCTATACAGTTAATTAACAATTGTACACCTACAACTGTTCAAATCTTTATGCATGATTTTTTTCCAGTTATTATATAAGTAAAGATTTAAATTTACCGAGAAAACAATTCAAAAAATATAATTTTATCATAACATTCATTATGTATGGATATAAGTATTAAAAATATAAACAAAACATATAAAAAATACCCCCAAAATAAGTCTATTAAAAATATTATTATATGAACTTATATACTAAATAGTGAATACAGTATTAATATATTATATTTGCATTGCTTTGTTAACAATATGTCAGCGCGCAATTAGATTAAAATTGAAAACACATTGTAAATATTTGAAACGTAGTTGTAGTACAATTAAATTTATGTTACCTATATAGTTATATATGTGTATAATATATAATGTGTAATGTGTACCTATAATATTAATTATAATTACTTACAAAAATATATAAAATTATAAGATCTTTACGTAAGGGTTCCCAAACTTTAAAATTCTCATAAATTAATTGGCCGAAAAAGGAATGATGTTATTTTCTAATTTGGAGGAAAAAGTAAAGGTAAATTTTGGCGGAAACTGATGACACCCCATTTAAACTGTCAATATCTCTTAAACAAAAAATCGATTTTATAATTTTCAACAAAAGATTCACATATAAACTTTTTTAAACATACATATTTTCTTCAAAATAACACAATGTAATAATCAACATGGCTGGGTAAGTTAACGGTTTTTTTGTAACTGGTTAATACAAGAAAAAGTAAGTCAAGTTCAAAGTTAACTAAAGTATTTTTATAACTTTGTTAAGTTAAAAATTAATGAATAAAAAAATTAACAATAAAAAAGGGCGGGTAAGTGTATCTCGCTCTGCTGTACAGTAGGTTACAAGTGAGTCACTGTAATGGATTGTGTTAGATTTTTATCCAATGATATAATATCATTGAATAAAAAAAACGATTCTGAGCGAAGACGGTCAGTCAGTCAATAATATCTTACTAAGTCTAAATGTATTTGATGATATTATTGTGAATAAAGTAATTAATTTTAGTATTATAGGCATTAGTATTTACTATGGTTGGTTAAATTCATTTTTCTCAAAAAAATTATATTTTAAAATGCCATTGCGTGTATATAAAATATAACAATATATTCTAAAAGTTTCATATACCAACAAATAATATTTTTAAATTATATCAAAATAACTAAAATCATTATTCTTGGTTTAAATATGAAATTTTGTCAAAATTCGAACTTTAAATGCTTATAAAAAAAAATCGTGCATATGTATTTTTAAAATTTTTCAACTGATATTGTAACAATATATAAAAAGCTTGTATTAAATTTTCAGACTTTTTGGCCCACCAAATAAAATTTTATTGACAATTATAAAAAAAAAAACTAAAAAAATTGAAAACTAAAAATGTCTGTAAACAGCTCAAAACAAATCAAAATATTTTCAAAATTGAATGGTGTATAGGAAATGAGAATATAAACATTTAGTGAAATTTTCATGCATCTACAATTATTCGTTTTTGAATTACAACCAAATAAGAAAAACGCTACATGAGAAATCGAGTGAATATCCTATGTTGTAAAATTATGAACTTAAAACACTCATAAAAATTTATTTTTAATTGCTTTTAGATATTTTATTTTTGATAAAAGTAGAAAAACTTACGTTAAATCTTGTGTTAAAATTTAAAACCTTAGATTTAAAAAGAAAAATTTTTATGAATTTCTAACTCTAAATAATTTGCAAATTTTCGTCATTTTTACGTATTTTGTCAAAATTTCAACTTTAAATGCTTAGAAAAAAAAATTGTGACTACAGATTTTTATAATTTTTCATGTGCCTTTGAAACAATATATTAGGAGCATTCTATTACATTTTCAAGAATTTTTAACGAATAAATAAAATGTTATTGATTTTTTAAAAAAAAAAAACCAAAAAGATTGGAAATTTAAAATGTCTGTAAACAGCTCAAAATAAGTCAAAATATTTTGAAAACGGTATGGTATATAGAAATTGCTTATATAAACATTCAGTAAAAATTTCATGTATTTACCGTCATTTTTTTTAGACTTACACCAAAAACCAAAATCGATTTTATCGAAAATCAATGTTGCGTAAAAATTCCCGTTTTTTCCTTAATTTTCCATTTGTTTTTCACGGTACTTTTGAAAACTACTAGAAAATGTTTACTTTTGACCCCCCAAAGTACCAACTAGATTCACTTTCCTATCAGAAAAGGTACTATTGAAGAAAATCTAAGCACTTTTACTGTCCCAAAACGTGATGACAGACACAAAAATAAAAAAAAAAATAAAAAAAAAACACACATCATTGTAAAACCAATACATTCATCGCTCCGCTCAGAATCTAAAATTTAATTTTTTTTAAATCTGTAAGAAAAATACGTTATCTACAAAATAAATGACAAATTTGGAATTTATATCAAGCTCAAATTTCTGTGACCGTGTGGCCAACCATGTAGTATGCTAAGCAATATTTACTGAGGATTATAGGTAGGCAGTTAATGATTCAACCAACCCTTTCCCACCTATTAAAGAAAGAGAGGAAGTTAAAATAGTATAAATATATACAGATTATACAAGTTCTACTATTATAGGGATGCCAGATTTCAAAATATGGCTCAAAACATTTCACAATGTAAGAAAAAATAACTAGTTAAATAAAAATAATAAAATAATTTTCAACAATTAATTCTTATTATTTATTTAAATAAACATAAAAATTTTATTTTCATAACATTATTAATAATAAAATTAGAATTGTATAAACTTATACAGATAATTTAAAGATTAAAATGATCACAAATATTTTATTTGGTAAATGATTGATACTGTTTAGACGATTTTTTTGATCAGTCCATAAACAATTCATTTGAGAAAAAACTCTTTCTACTGATGCATTAGTGCCAGGTATACAAAGCAAAAACTCAACAATCTTTTTTATATTTTTTAAATCAATATTAGCACATTCAAAACTGACTTTAAAAAATATTTTTGGCTTGACATTTGAAAACAAATTTTGAATATAATATTATATACAAATATTAAACAATAATGTGTTCTATTTTTATGGGACATACGGGACGAGAATTTCATAATACGGGACATTTTTACGATATTGGATCTGTTACGGGGACACCGGGACGTTCCCGTATAATACGGGACGTATGGCATCCCTATACTATAAGCTGCTACACAGCAATACTTGGGATAACGTATTTCTCGGGATGTGTGGCGTATGAGTTAAAATGTCAGTAGGTACTGATTTATGGTTAATAAGAAAACTAATTAAATACACGAACGTCTTGACCTGTATACAATTATATGACTAAATATAAATATAACTTTATATTAATATTATTATTTATTAATTATACATTTTCCCATTTATTTACTATTATATCTAATATTTCTCAAGCCAACATAGTTATAAATCAAAGGGTTATATCAAATTTAAAATGTAACTAAATTTTAAGAAATCTGTGTATAATTAACTTGAAGTTAACACGTTAAAAATGTTAAAAACTTAACTTATTAAGTTAAAATTTAGTTTCAAAAAAAGTATCAAGTTATTTAACTTAGTTAATATTAACTTAATTTTAATTTTTAACTCATTAATGCTCAGCCTTGATAATCAAAATACAATTTGATAAGTATAATACAAACAATTTAGTCAAGTATAAAAAATATGTGTTTATGGAAGAGAAACATCTTAGTTTGTGGAATTTATGTTTGAATCTGTAACATAAATCTAATTTGATTATTATTTTATGAAGACTAATGAAAACACTGTAATATAAAAATGAAATTTATCATATTAGCTATAAGATTGAAAAATATTTATAATACTATTACAAAGTAAAAACAGTGATACAGTGATATTAATTAAAAAATACTATGAGAAAAAAATGTTTTCAATGAATCTTATATCACACTCTACTGAAAAATTAGCTATTTTCTGTGTTGTTCGATGTTATGATACATATCATTATTCTAACGTGGATATATTTATTTGGTTCAATACAATGTTTGTAATATGTGATAATATACTACAGATATGGCAAAGCCCTGAGTCCTGACTAATAGGTCTAATGCAATTTCAAACTAAGGCATCTAAAAGGGCTCAACTTAATTTTCTAACTTAATATCAATACTATAACATAATTTATGCACAACATACTTATAAAAATTATTCAGCATTTAATGTCTTGACTAAGGTGGTCAGTAGCAGCAAACACACATTGCACGCCTATCAATATAGCGTCAATAGTGCTTAAAATATTGGTAAGGTAACCTGCAAGAACAAATTATTTTTTAATTATTGTCAACACTCACAACTGAAGTTGTTAGCTATACATTGTTCAAATGTTATGATGTACATTGAAACAAATTTAATAACATAACAATACATACAGACATCATACATGAAAAAATGTACGCCCTTCTATCTCTTCACCGGATTAGCCGCTTTAAATTCAATCAATTTTTGGGAACTCCGGCTAACACATTCAAGTGGGTTATCTTCTGGTTATCTATATTTTCAGTAAAAATATCTGCTTATAAATCTATCCTTTCAATTTCCGATGTAAGATTGTTCAGCTTCAATATTATTCACCTAAAATATTAAACAGGCACCTATAGATAGAACCATTAGTTAATAAATATTGAGTTTGGGTAACCTCTATGATTTCTCATAGTGACAAAATAATATATTCATCTTCAATTCTTTAATATTGTTGATATGAACTATTAGTTATTTGCACTTTACTAAAACATTTTGTATTCTTATTGCGAAGGCTCTTACATTGAATTTTTCAAAGACATATTATTTTCCATATTATTCGGATATTCAATCATAACCCGAAAAAATCAACGGTTATATATGACAATAATATTAAATAAAACTAATACTAAACCATTATGCAAGAACTTCCATTCAAACATGATTTTGTTTATCCGCACAACACTCATGTCGCGGCATTCATTTAATAAATTACAAATAATATTTCACTAGTTGTTGAACGTTTGAACTTTGGGTAACATTATAATAATATGTCATTACAAATGATAGATAAAATAAATATATACAGTATACACTGGTTATTAATTAAAAGTCTGATAAATAACAATTGGATAATTGGTACTCTGGCAGTTTTACTCAAAAAATAATTACTATAAAAACCAAATTAATTTTAATTTATAATACCCATTCACATCCAACATAAAATACCTACAGCTAATGTGCGTGATAGTAAATATTATAGAGTATAGTTGAATGTGGTATTTTATAATATTTTATAACGAAGTAGGACGTACCTCTAACAGATTATAATTTATAAATTACGAGTAAATAACGAAAATGTAATGGGAATTAGTAATTACATTGTATAATTAATTTATACAGCACAACGCCTTACGGTTTTGACTTATTTAGTACCTATTACGAACCGAAAAATAAAACTTTAAAGATAATATATCAATTGTCAATGACAAAGGTATTAGGCACACCAATCCAAAATTATGATATTATATAAATTTATTATTTAATATTATATTATTATTTAGTTTCAACTCATCCCAGTTCAGTTTTCGATTATTTGACGTTTCTCATTGTATTTGTCGAACGCATATTATTATCAATAATCCGTATTTTGTAAATTATGATAATGAGATAACAGATTATTGGGTTGTAACCCGGGTTCTGTTTTCAAGAATTAACCAATTCAAATTTCAGAAATACGTAATAATTTACGTCTGCGATTGAGGATAACAATATAGTAATAATAATAATAATAATAATATTAAGAAAACGTCACACCCGCGCGTGTTGTCTCCGTCTTACACACGTACGACATAGGAAATTGTCGTTGGCTAGTTTCAGTAGGGTGTTGTCGGTTTTTACATTAGAGTGAAGTGACCTATTATCAAACTTTTAGGTGACAACATTTTATGTGTTTTCACGTTGGTTTTTTACGATATTTTAATTTTTACGTGAATTATGAGCGTTTTAAGATATCAATACTTTACATACCCAGTACCCACATCTCGCTTAAAAATTGAAATATCGTAAAAGACCAACGAGAGAACACAGATGATATGTTATTACTTCAAAGTTTGATAATACGTCAATTCACTCTAATATCAAAACTGACAGCACCCTATTGAAACTTATAGCGAACGTAAATTTGGTAAGTCGTACGTGTGTAAGACGGAGACAACACACGCAGATGCGACTTCCTCTTAAGAGGATATCAGCGCACTATATTTTGTTTTCTCTCTCTGGCCCACGCGCAACATAGACAAAAGAATCATTACGCAGAATCATTTTTTCTGTTTTGGATTAACCTTAGAGTAAAATCACCCATGACAAGAAGTATAGAGAATAATATTTTTGAGAGAATGACATATTATTGATTTGTCTAAATATTACCTCAAAACAATTTAAACATCATTTAAATGTACAACATTTTTTTGTTTATTTCGAAAGTCGAGTACAAAGTTAAATAACAATAAAATATAAAAGAGATTAGTCATTCTCTCAAAAATATTATTCTCTATCTTTTTTGTAATGGGTGATTTTACTCTAAGGTTACTTACAAACATGGAAAAACAAATAGTCCGCTGACATCCTCTTAATTTAGGTATTGTACTATTATATTTTACGTAATAATAATACACGTACCTTATACCATGAACATGTCGTACACCCGTATTTATAGACGACTATGTAGTATATTATTTTGATTAAATTAAATTTGTTATGAATTTTTGTGCAGGGGTCTAGTAATTTCATTTTTACAATTTTTTTTCAAATATTTAGGTATACATTTTTGGAGTAAATTAATTTGAAAAGTACCTAATAACTTTTTTAAATTACTCTTTTTACGAATTTTCTGACCTATGGAAATCTTAAACTATTTATCATCCATATCATTTTTATAACTTTATCATAATAAGGATTATGGCTAGAGTGAAATTTAGATTCTGAGCGGAGCGATGAATGTATTGATTTTACAATGATGTGTGTTTTTTAATTTTAATTTATCAGGTCTTTCTGTGACACTTGCACCCTGTATTTTAATACAATATTATGCCTTAACAAATTATTTTTACCATCTATTTAATTTAATTGTTTTAAACATAATGGCATTATTTTTATTCTTCATTCCTTATTGATAGAAAATGGTCAGTAAAGGGAAACGGTATCTCATTTATTTTGAGGAAATTCCTAACCTGCCGTTTTAGCCGCCTATATATAGGGATTGAAAAAAAAATACTTAACACACCCTCCAAGTCTCTTATTGATATGACCATTGATTTTATAGTATAAAATATTATAGAACCAACAGTATATTAGGTATAGTTTTTGAGTCTATTAACTTTGAATAATAACCAATGTGTGTTAAAAATTTAGTGACCAAATATCAAAATTACAAGTTATATTAATTATATTATAATATTATAGGTAGTAGCAACTCTTTATATAGAAAACATAATTTCTACTTATTCGCTTATATATTATACTATCTTATAATATGTAACAAATGACAACCATTTATGTATTATACGAAAATCCCATGAAAAAGGCCTTTTAGTTTTTAAATGAAATCAGCACAACTGTATGTATGATTTGACAATATAGAATATAGATTGCTCATCATACTGTTTTAAAATATAGTATAAAATATATACCTAGTATGGTCACTCAATCGTCGTATATAAAACCTAACAAAACTTAAGATCTAGTTTTGTTTGCAATAATACTATACCATTCCAGTGAGAATTAGAATGAGAATTTAGTATATTATTTACTATATAGTTAAAAATAGTTTAGTAGGTAGTAGGTACTGCTTGAAACAAATATGCCTAAATAGTTGTCGACAAGTAAATAGAGTTAGTTGGTGAGCCGTTTACAACATAAATTTTATTAGGTTCCTACATGACATAATATTTAAAATAAAAATTAATAATGAAAAATATTTACGTACCTACATGTATAATATTCTGTTAGTTGTTAAAGGCAAGTTAAATCTAATCAAGGTAGGTATAAATATATATAGTAATTTATAATACTCACTATTGATACTTCAATCTTCATTAATTGATATGAAACTTTGGGGTACTATTATAAAACAAAGAATAGGTATTTTTAGGTATAAAATAAAATTTTTTCAAGTGGAAAATGCAAAAATACATTTTGTAGACATTAAATAAAAATACTAAAATAAGGGTAGATAATATGGTCAATTTGTGGATAGGTACCTATAACTATAAGTTGTTTAATTTATTTTATAATATTTTAAAATATTTTAATACCTTATCAAATTATAAGCTATTAATGATAATTATCAAAAATTGTTATTTTTGCCTGTATTTACATTTTAGGACAGTAAAAATGCTTTATGCTATACACGCATTGAACATTTTAAACTAGATTCTATGTAAGTGATTTTTGCATGAAAAATGTAAAAACACAGTTTTTATAGTTATTTTATGTTCAAATTTGGAACAAATAAGATATTTAAACGGAGAATGATTTTAATTTAGCTTTGTATTTAAAAAATATTATTCGTGGGTACTTAAAACTTCTAAAGTATATTATAACAAACAATAATAATTCAACTTAACCGGCTACCGTATTATAATAATAATAATAATGACAATATAAATATAATATAAAATATCCTTGGCTGCAAACCTTAATACACAATGATATTATATCATTTAATTCATAAATATAGTGACCCACCTCTAACCTACTGTAGAGCAGAGCGACATCCTCTTACCAACTTTTTTTTCTTATACATATTTGTATCATATTTTTCGCAATTTCGACTACCTACATATTATTAGGTATATGTCATATTTTGATATTTTTCGTGCATCAAAATCTGCAGTCTATATTGTATTTATATAGCATTTTATTCCAGTCAATATAACAATATGTTGATGGTGGTTTGATTGGGTCTAAATGAGTACGTGGATGGACCACCAAAACTTCTAGGTACATCATTATAATCCGGTTATGTAAAAATACCCTGTTAGGATCAACTATGTGCGTATTTTATGTATAATATATTAATAATAATATTAATCACAAAATATAAATCTTCTGTGGATATGGAAAATATGAGGAAAAAACGGGAACATAGCCAATTAATGTCAAAATGAATCATTACAGAAAATCTTTTAATCAAAATTGTATCTAGGTCATGTTTATTTTAAAAGTTTAATTTTTTTACAACTATAGAAATCTTAGTATTAAATTTACAAGTTATACAACAAATTCAGTTATGGTTATTTTCATTGCAAGATTAAGAAATATACCAATGATGGAAAACAATATGTAATTTGAATCATATTCATAGAACTTATAATAATATTTTTATTTTCCTTGTAATAACTTTTTCAATGTCATTCTATTTTAAAAATAGTATTAAATCGTAATCTTAGAGTTAATTCACATATTATGACAACAATCATTGAGTATAATATTTCAGTGTTTGACATGGCATGAGTTTTGCATTTTATAATTACTTATTTGGAAAAAAAAAAAAAAAAATTGTATTTTTAAAGTTTTAAATGGATATCAGATTGTTTTGAAATAATATTAAGAAAAATCAAAAAATATTATTAAAAAAAAAATGTTAAAAAAATTAATGGTTGTATATTATTGGGGTCTTGATTATGTAGTCATTAAAGTCAATTCGTGGTATCTCTTCGCGCCATGTGTCTTTTATCATGTCCGCTGCCTTCTCTGCGATCATTACAACCGGCGCGTTAGTGTTGGCGGCGACCAAAGTGGGCATGATGGACGCGTCCACCACCCGGAGACCGTAGACGCCGTACACCTGAAGCTTTGGGTCCACCACGGCGGTCTTGTCTCCCTCGGGACCCATCTTGGCGGTACCCACCGGGTGGTGCGTGGACACGGTGTAGTGCCGGACCATACATTCCCAGTAGGCATCCGTGTGCCGTAGTAAGGTCTGGCAACTAGGGAAAGGTACGTCATGTAGATGGCTATCGAACTTGCGGAGAGGCGCAGTCTGAGCCATGTCCAATATAAACTTAATGCCCCTCACCAGTGTGTCCACGTCCTCTCTGGCCGCTAGGTAGTTGGGCAAGATCCTAGGATACACGAATGGATCCGTGCTCCTCAATAATATTTCACCTCGGCTCTTGGGCCTCAATAATATCTGCAATATATACAATATGAAATGTTGATTATCTTCACAGGGATTGTAGTAGGGTGTGGGAGGGGGGGATGTCATAGATTCAGTATGTGGCTACTATTATTGCCTATTGGACCCTGAATATTCTTAGTTCAGATTTGGACCACTATTATAATAAAACCCTATTAGTACAGTTGACTTTGACATAGGTACTACTATTAAAATCTGATTTTTTCAATCATTTTACTTACAGGTATAGCGGACCAAACGTCTTTATTTAGAATCGATTTATACATCGAATCATAAAACAATTGTTTTAGCCCATGAGCTTTCCACATTTCGAATCCGCCTATACCAGAAATGGTGGAACCAGACACAAGGTTCAACCCGATGTCTGGTTGCTCTTCTGATAGATTCCCATATTTTGAATTAATAAACGCAATTCCTTCTACACCACCCATCACCGTTAATGGCCCTTTGTTCAACAATGTATAGTTGTACACTGTATTCGTGTTTTCCGTTCTATTATGCGTTAGTGACACCTGTACAACAAATGAAAAATCGTTTGGTTACATTATAATTCACTGCAGTGTGTCTGTATAACCACTGACGTTATAATAGTTTTATAAGATAAAAATAAAATAACTTTTTATTATTTGTAATTAATAAAGTATCACCTCTTGGTTTATCAAAAACGTCAGTCCGCCAAGTCCGATGTGGTCTTGTAGATTTTTTCCAACGTCTAACGCGGAAATAATTGGTATACCCATTTCTGAAAGATGTTTTTCAGGACCTATGCCTGATAGCATAAGTAGCTGTGGAGAATTGATAGGGCCTGCTGATAGGAGCACCTCTTTGTGCACCCGAACGTAATACCTAGTGTTATTTTTTACCATCTCGACACCGGACGTTATATTTGTTATTGGGTCAATTTTAATGCGTGTGACAGTCGTGTTGAGGATCACGTGTAAGTTTTTTCGTGACTTGGCTGGTTTTAAAAATGCATTCGCCATATTGCACCTCGAACCGTTTCTGATTGTTCCTTGTGGTATCATGAAACCCATTTGACGTTGGCCATTTATATCGTGTACATCGTACCCCATTTCTGTTGCAGCCAAGATGAACGCGTCGGCTAATGGGGTTTTATACGGCGCTTCCGACACCGTCAGATAGCCACCAGCCGAATGGTACCGGGTCCGCGCTAAGGACGAGTCTTTGTTGTCTTCCGATTTTTTGAAATATCTGAGTACGTCATTGTACCCCCAACCTGAATTACCTTGTTGCAACCAGTTTTCAAAGTCAATTGGGTTTCCACGTGCATACAACATATTGTTTAGTACGCTGGACCCGCCTAGAACTTTGCCTCGAGACCAATTACACCTTTTATCATCCATAGCTGAAATATTATATATAATAATATTAAATATATTAAATAGGTATGTATGTATGTACTATATGTACTCATTATTTATTTTACTTATTACTTATTTAGCCAAATCAATTACAAAAAATTACATTAATAATAGCTGATACGAATATCAACTGAGCTATAAGCTCGTATCTGGTATACGGAGTTCATTGATACTACAATTCTTTTCATAGTAAAATACTTATACAAATAAAAATATGATTTAATTAAATAAACATAACATAGTAGATAGGGACTCAAGAAACAAAATTAACAAATTAACATCAGTGTTACCTAAAGGTACATATTATGAGATATTATGTTTATTGACTTTTTATAATTTAATTGATACATTTATCATCAAGATCACTAACTATTTTATTTTTATTTTTGTTTGCATGTCTGTGTGATATAAATGCAGGTACTATATTATTTTTTTATAGGCAATTTTAACATTTTAAGCATAATGAAGAATATCTTGTGGGCATAGGTACATTATGTGACATGTACATTTAATGCAAAGATAAAACTTGTAAGGCAATTTAATTTTTATGATTATGCGATAGAAGAACCTAAATAAATGTAATAAAACTAAAACCGTATTCACTGAAGGTACATTTGATAATTTCACATTTTCATATTTTAAGAAAGTAACGTAACTGAGAAACTTCAAAATTGGAAAATTTGTGTCATTTTCAAACTATAGAAGAACTTAACAAAACTTTTAGATCACAATTTATCAAAAGAGAAGGTATAACATTTAAATAATATCACGTTATTGTAAAATCGAGATATTATATTACCTACTTTTAAAAATTTAGAACACAATATTATCTAATCTACAAATGACCGTTTATATTTATTCATAGTATAGATAGGTACATAATAAGCATTACTCACCCAAACACGCTGCATTCTGTGGTTCGGTTTTATATTTCCAATCAATTTCGGTTAATTGTTGGTTGGCAGCCAACAAAGGTATGTCTGATAGAACCGTTTCATATCCACCAGCTTCTATTAATAGTACACTCCAATTTTCGACTTCAGTCAATCTATTAGCCAGCACCGCACCTGAGTAATTGTTGTATTTTTATTTCATATTAAATATATCAAGGTATTTAATCATTGAAGAAATTATCGACACGATATCGTGATAAAAATATTACTGAAGTACAATATTATTGTAATACAATAATATATTGTATTATATTAAAATTTCAAAAGATGAGAAGAATAGGAATTATTTTTACCTGCCGATCCACCGCCGACTATTATAAAGTCGTAATGGCTCAGTAATGACTCTGCGGGGAGGTCTATGCTCGGCGCTGATTCAATATCTGTTACATCGCTACGGAACATTTTAATTGTCGCACACAAAAGAGGTAGGAAGGCCATTTGTAAGGCTATTTTCTTTGCCAAATTTGAAGCTACAATCGCGGTTATCTGCTCCATATTTTTTATGTGTAATAACACAAGTGCAGAAATAATACTCCCTTTTTCTCAATTGATAATTGTGTATGTTTGCTCGTTATGTTTTCGTTATTGCTTCACTTTTATATGATCTAAGGGCCGTGATAAAATATGTCTAATTAGGTTATCACAATATTATGATATCTTTAAAATATAGTTAATTTTACTCGTAACACCAGATTCACAGCTATGTACGTCGTATGTTGTGCGAGGGCGTAGTGTCGTATAACATGATAGCAAAAAAGTAACGTCCAATCACTATGTTATTTAAGCCGACACTACACGATGTAGGTAGCTGTGAATCCAGATATTTCTGAACAATAGTAACAATGTGTTACTTGGTCTTATTACTGGTAGATAATATAATAAGTTTAAAATTAGGTAAGTATATTAAATTTATAAATTCAAAATTGTTATTGTTCTCAAGAAGTACCTATATTAATTTATTTATTTATTCCAGCTGAATCAATTACAACTACTTAATTATAATAAATTACATTAATAATGACTCATAAGTATACAAACTCAGCTATAAGCACAACATTTTACCTTATACTAAAATGTACCTAATTAATATTTATTTCTCGATCAATTTTTATAAATATCCAAAAATAAAACTGCGTTTGAAAGTAGGTAGATATTTGGGTTTTTATCACATGCTTAAACATTAAAATTTGGTTGAATTCGATATTTTTTGATAAAGATAGAAAAACTCAAAAGAAACCTTGTATACATTTTCAAATCTTAGATTTAAAAAGTAAAATTTTATGAATTTCTAACTCAAAATTATATGCACATTTTCGTCATTTTTACGTATTTTGCCAAGGTTTGAACTTTAAATGCTTATAAAAAAATTGGGACAATGGATTTTTAATATTTTTTAAATATCATTGTAAAAATTTATCAGGAACCTTGTATTACATTTTCAAGCTTTTTACCCAGTAAATAAAATTTTATTGACATTCATAGAAAAAAGAACTAAAAAAATTTGAAACTGATAATGTCCGTAAACAATTAAAAACAATTCAAATTGTATGGTGTATATAAAATGCTATTATATAAGCAAACAGGGAAATTTGTTATTTGTATGTCATTTGTTTTAGATTTATACCAAAAACCGATATCGATTTTGCGTGAAAATTCTCGGTTTTCCTTATTTATTTTTTATTTTTCCCTGTGCTTTTGGAAACTATTAGGATTTTTTACTTTTAACTCTCTTCCACAAAGTACCAACTAGATTCAATTTCCTATCAGAAAAGATACTGTTAAAGAAAATCTAAGCATTTTTACTGTCCTGTAAGGTGATGACAGATAAAAAAAAAAATAAAAATAAAAAACAAACATCATTGTAAAATCAATACATTCTGAGCGGAGCGACAGAATCTAAAATGCAAAACATTATCAATTCTCAACGGTTAAGATAATAATAATAACAATAATAAAAATTACATATTATTATGACAATGAAGTTTGCAAAGCTAATAATAAGCGATGAAGAGCTGATTATAAAAAATTACAAATCTTTTTAAGCGATACCTATGTCAAAATTGAACGCCGTGTACACGAATAATAAATTAACGGTTTCAGAGGCCGATACGACAGGAGACGGCAGATGAAGGGAGCTACTATATACTTATGTTACTCTAACTAGCCATCGAGTCTTTATAATAAATACTTATATAACTCATATTTTAAAGTGAAATTTAAACATATAACTAAGTTAAGTTAAATTTATTCTTCTGTAGGCTGCAATATTTTTGAATATAAAATATTTGTCATTTGGATCATTTACAGCTGTAAGTTTAATTTAACACTGAAATATTGATCAATATTAACAATATTATTATATTCCCGGGAATTTGCACATCACTAGTGTGTCAGGCTAACAAATTCTGATTGTACCACTATTCTTAACTCGTTGAAGTCAGTGGCGTCATTTGTGGGGGGGCAAGGTGGGCATTTGCCCCCCCCCCCTTGTCATCAGCGGGCCGCTGGCGGCCTACTAACCGGTCGGTCGACCCGGCCGGCCCGGGCCGGGTATATGGTGCTAGTTTTGGCCCGCTAGCCCGCAAACATGATTCATAACAATCACGGCATTACACCAAGCTATAATTAATGATAAATATATAATAATGTACGAGTATTGTATCTATATGTTTTGTTTTATTTTTTGTTAATACCATTAAACTCATATTTGGTGCAAATAGGACATTAATTGGGGTAAAATTCCCCTTAAAATATGTCATCATATAGTAGCTAATAGCATTGAGTATATATTGTTTACTCAATGCTTAATACTAAATACTAATAGGTAATATTGGGTATCCCTTTCCATATTATATTTTATTTACCTATGTATTAATTAGTCATTGTTATCTTTCAAAAATGTGTGTTATTTAACCACAGTTATCTCAGATAACCAACTTGTATGTATATAACTATGTAAGAAGGCTGTTTGTATTGAGATAAAAATGTAATTGTTAGCTAGTGGTTTTTTTTTTAATTATGGGCTGGTCAAAACTTTTGCCCCCCCCCCTTTCAAAACCTGAAATGACGCCACTGGTTGAAGTACATAAGTTTCCAAAAAAAAATGCCTTCCGCGGTCCGGATCTGGTCCGCGGTCCGCCAGTTGCCTATCCCGGCTATAGAGTGACGCATGAATGCGTAAAAAACCCAAAACTCCCAACTTCAAAAATAAATTTGACCTAACAATTTTGATTGCACCATTCTACTTAAATAGTTAATTTGAGTGAGTTCCAAAAAAAAAAATCGAAAAATTTGCATGGGGTGGTAAAGTGCTTTTGTTCCTTTTTTAACAATTAAACCTTTTTATAGGGTGGAAAAATATGGACTAATATCTAATATTTGTGATAATGTTTAAACTATATTTTGCTCTGAGACCTTTGTAATTGTTCAAATAATTTTTATTGGATACTGGATTGTAAATACAATGCACAAAATATTGATATTTTTAGGTGTTATAATAAAACAAAATAAATATTAGTTTAACACATGACGACGTGTTGTTGACATGTGTGATTACTGAGCGCCCCGCTATTTTTTTACACTATATACAGACACATACACTTACCATAACACTTACATTTACACGATATGTAAGCACTCACACATTTCGAAAATTGAAAAATTGAAAAATTGTTTACTAAAACAAGTATTTGTTGGATAAAGATTTATATTAGGTATACTTATATATATTAAGCTTGTGCACCATATGTTGTACGACTGGGAATCACAGTTTATTGTTATAAAATATTTGCAGGACCACTACAATAGCAGGTAGATCCCTTTTATAATACAATAACGTTAACATCTGGTCCAGCATCGATAATTCAATAAGCATTGACAATTTATAGTAAAAATATTTTATCATCGCTCATGGGATTAAGATGTTCTATTGAAAAGAAATGAAGCGTAAAGGCACGTTTTTTCAGCCATGTCGGACAGTGGATATTATAAGCATTATTCAAACGTCGACCGTGTCTCGGATGGCAGGAAGATTTCGACAAACGCAGCAGGTAAACCATATAAATACTTTTAGAAATAAAACTTCACATTTAATTGTTGTTATTGAATTAAAAATAAACCGTATTCTGTTGTATATAGGTATCCTATTATGGACGGCCGCAGAGGCCAGAGGCATAGCCAGCCGTGCGGGCTTGGGGCTATAACCCCCACTCTACGTGCAAAATTCCTGGCTATGCCACTGGATGGTCATTATTGCTAACATTATAATATAAAATATAATAAATATGTAGCAGGAACACGATATCATATGTTATAATGTAATATATTAAAGGGCTCGGGTTTATATGTAAATATGTACCTACATATTTTTTACTGAGACAAAATCATTTAATTTGGAGAGTAATACATTTTTTTCAAATACTTTGTAATAAAACGAGTGCGAACACGCGGATCTTAGTGGAGCATTATAATATATTAATGTTTGTGTTAATTAAAGCGATTTTGAATAAAAAAAAATGTGATTTAGTTAATTTGTCTTTGAACCGTGTACCTCGCCATGAGTTGACAAGTAGGTAAAATTGAATTGAAGATATCATGGGTCATTAGTTTGGAGTGTAGACATAAGCCACGAGGGCACAGCGTTATAGGTTTTAAGATGTGTTTTTAAATCGATGGAAGTTTAATATTATTTAGTTGTCATATGCAGATTAAACTTTAAAGAAATAATTCTATTATCTATTAGGCACAGTAATAATAATCTGAAATAGAATAATTTTACGATGTGACCAGACGGCAGACTGTGTTACTGTTGAGTTCCTATATATTAATGATTGCAATATGTTATAAGGTGAACTAGCTGTGTCAAGTGTATTTAATTTATAGTGAACAAAATAGAAAAACGAATGACATGTGTTGAAAAACACGGGATGATTGACATTTATTTATTTTTACCTAATATATATAAATACGACACAATAAAAAATAGTATAAAATGTGCGAAGTGAGTTTGAGTTAAAGTCATAATTTAAAAAAACATTTACGATTAAATACACGAGTCACCCCTGCGAGTAGGAAAATGCGAATCGATAATAAAAATAATAATAATAATATTAATAATAAAAACAGCAGTAAAATAATATATGTTAATATAATGTAATAATAAATTACGACGTACAAAACTACCAAAAATTGTACCTACATAATATAGTAAATAGGTAATATATTATATTATACTCACAAGTCCCAGAGGTACAGCTACAGGTTAATGGTTGGATTCCACGTGAACTGGCTATAGTGTTGCCGAGGCGAAGGACAGTGGCAAACAAAAAGATTGCCAAAAATCAAAATGTAACGACGGCCGTCGTGGTTGTCCACTCGTGCGCTACCTGTATAGAGTTTATACTACTATACTACTTTACTGGAGGTGGTAAAATATTTCGCAGTGATGTAGTCACTGTTTTGACCACAAAAATACAAATCGCATAAGGTCTATACTCTATGGCGCTACCTGTGCCATACCGACAAACTGTGTCCGCAAATCTACAGGCTATGGAAAAATTATCGTAATATTAAATATCATATTTCATGTTTTTGGAGAAAAAATTTGCATTTTCACGTGTGTAATAAATTATCGGTATTATAGAATTTAGGCTGATCCTGTACGGCGTTGCCCGTGACAAATTATGAATACCCGTGGATTTACCTCTTTCTAAACTCTGTTAAATGTAAGCAAATACTATAGATGAGAATACAGGAAGCTCTGTTAAAAACGACACTAATGACTTGGAGCTCAATTTATTGCATTGGATTTGCCTATCCAGCCTACCAGTATGAAGAAAACTAATACAAATTGTCTGGCGCCAAAATATGAATTCAATTTCCACCACACATATTCGTAAAAATATGCATAGAAGTATAGAACTACACAGAATATCTAAATGATTAATTCATCTATGATATTATGTGTTTGGATTTGTTCTGTATCTATGGTATTTGATAATGACTTGATAAATTGTGTTTGTTCGTGATTTTCATAATAAATATAATTTTACAAAACAATATAAACTTTCACGAGTGATACACTTGATATACTTTTGTAAATTGTAAATTGTAATAAAAATAAAATAAAATAATAATATGTTGTTGTATCATGCATAATATATTAAAGATATAAAAATTAAAACAATTAAGTAGGTTAAAAAAACAATCATAATATGTACAGGTAAAATACCAAAACAAATCATACAATATTCAATGAGCTAACTAGGTTAAACTTAATATCGATATTACCGATAGTGCTTCGATAGTAAAATATATATATAAAGAATATGTGAAAACAGGATGAGGGTCAGAGGGTGGTAATCGTGTGATTCGATTGCCACTGGACGTCAATGTTTAATAAAAGTGTGTATGTGTGTGTGTGTGTGTGTGTGTGTGTGTGTGTGTGTGTGTGTGTGTGTGTGTGTGTGTACACTAAATTTTGTATTTACATAAGTTTATGCGTGATTTGGACCTTATCACGATTTTTTAGTGTGTGCGTGTTTATTTGGGTTTATTAACCCTTGGCACAATTTTCGGGGTTACGAATTTTTAAATTTGCATGTGAGAATGAAGACGATATTTTACGTTTCCAGGTATCTTTGTAATATATATAATATTTTGGATTTACCTTATTTTGGATACTGGGTATTAAGTAGGTATGTTACGATATTATTATTTGACTGTGCGTGAATACGATATTTTGACTTGACATGTGTTATATTTACGTGATACTATATTGACTTGGCGTTTCGCGTGTATTATATTCCTATCTGACTGGCTACCTATATTTTGAGTTTACGTGTGTATGTTTTACATTTTGGATTAAGGTACGTATGTATCGATGTATGAATAATATGAATACGATTATATGACTTGTCATGTGTATACCATTAGCATCAATAATCTCAGAGATAAAAAATAATTGGGAAAATCAATAAAAATAAAAATATATCACTAATAAGAACCACTCAAATCCAACGGTTCTTCAAAGTTTTATTTACAAAATGTTCAGTATTTTAGTATATGCATGTACCCCATGGAGTTCAATTGTAATAATTCTTAACATGATTATGTTTATGGAGTCGATATAGTAATATTATGTTACACTTGTTTTCAGCTAATTTTAGAGCATCAAAGACGTGAGGGGTTTACCCTTCACACTCCTTGCATATTAATACTCCTCCTTATATCCACTACATTTGATGTCCCATTAATAAGATAAAATAAATTAAAGATTTATATCAATATTGTGTAATGCTGTTATTTTTTTATAAAATGCATTCTTTTCAACTTCTTATTGTAAAACAAAGTTTGAATTTAGTACGTACAAATTCAATTTAGAATCTCTATATTTATATTTATCATTTAATTTTAATATATATTTATCTGTCTTATGTAATTTTAGATTCTGAGCAGAGCGATGAATGTATTGATATTATAATGATGTGTGTTTTTTAATTTTTTTAATTTTTGTGTCTGTCATCACTATTTAGGACAGAAAAAATGCTTCAATTTTCTTCAATAGTACCTTTTCTGATAGGAAAGTGAATCTACTTGGTACTTTTGGGGATCAAAAGTTAAAATTTCCTAGTAGTTTTCATGAGTGCTGTGAAAAACAAATGAAAAATTAGGGAAAAAACGGGAATTTTTACGGAAAACCAATTTTCGACAAAATCGATTTTGGTTTTTGGTATAACTCTAAAAGAAATGACCGTAGAGACATGAAATTTTGACCGAATGTTTATATAAGCATTTTCTACACACCATAGCATTTTCAAAATATTCTGACTTATTTTGAGCTGTTAACGGACATTTTCAGATTCCAATTTTTTTAGTTTTTTTTTTTTTCTATAAATGCCAATAAAATTTTATTTGTTGTGTGAAAAATCTTGAAAATTTAATAGTAGGCTTCTAATATATTGTTACAATAATATATGAAAAATATTAAAAATCCGTAGTCACAAATTTTTTTTATAAGCTTTTAGAGTTCAAATTTTGATAAAATACGTAAAAATGACGAAAATGTGCAATTTATTTTGAGTTAGAAATTCATAAAAAATTTTTTTTTAAATCTAAGGTTTGAAAATATAATACAAGATTCCTCATAGGTTTGCCTAATTTTATCAATAAAAAAATGTTTATAAACAAGTCAAAATAAATTTTTATGAGCATTTTAAGGTCAAATTTTTACAAGATTAGATAATATTCACTCGATTTCTCTGTAGCGATTTTCTTATTTTGTTGCAATTCAAAAACGTATAATTGTAGATACTTAAAAATTTCACCGAATGTTTATATTAGCATTTTCTATACACCATTAAATTTTAAAAATATTTTAACTTTTTTTACGGACCATTTCAATTTTCAATTTTTTTAGTTTTTTTTATATAAATACCAATAAATTTTTATTTGTTTGGCCAAAAATAATGAAAATTTAATACAAGGCTCCTGATATATTGTTACAATAGCAATTGAAAAATATTAAAAATACATAGGCACACATTTTTTTTATAAGCATTTAAAGTTCGAATTTTGACAAAATTCATCAAAATCTCGAAAATGATCAATCATTGTAATTAAACAATTATAAAATGGTCAGTTTTTATAACTAATGGAAATATATGGTGTAGTTTAAAAAGTATATAATTTATTAAATAATTAATATGGAACAAAATAATTTATCTAATACCTTGTTGAAATAATTTAACTGTATTTTGTATGTTTTATGTGATGAGAATTTAATGGTAAAAATATTTCCGGTAAATTTTATGTACGTAAGTATACCTACGTAAGATTACGTACCTACATTTTTAAAACTAAGCTAACCAATTCACCATGCTATATCCCAAGTATTGAGTTTAAATATTTATTATAAGTAGGTGGACAGACGTCCCGCTTCGTACGGGAAAGTTCATTCTTATAAAAGTTGTCCATCAAAATCTCGAAAATTATCAATCATTGTAATTAAACAATTATAAAATGGTCAGTTTTATAACTAAGGATTGAAAATTTAAAATAAAAATTTTAATAAATAGTAGGTACATACTGTAAACAAAAAATCTAAAAAATATATAAACACAGTTATTTTTTACAGACATTTTAAGTTCAAATTTGGACGAAATTTCATATTAAAATCAATATTAACGAGTAAAAGTGTATATTATAATATTTTTCGAGCATCACTGATAATTTTTGGTTAATAATAATTAAATAATATGAATAATATTAGTTCAACTTACCAGCTACTGCAGTATAATAACAATATCAATATAATTTAAAATATCCTAGACCGACATACCGTCTCCGTTCAGAATCGTTTTTCGTATACAATGATATTTTATCATTGAATTCAAATTTAATATCATCCATTATACAGTGATCTACTTGTAAACTACTGTACAGCAGAACGACATCCACTTGACCCCCTTTTTAGTCTTAATTAGTAAATTTTTCATTTTTTATTACTTTGTATGTTATTTTTGTATAGAGTTACTTTTATACTGAATTTTATAGTTTTACAATAATTATTACGTAAAAAAATTTAAAAATGTTATTTAAATTTCAGATTTATGCTAATTTCCACCAAAAGCTGTTAGATTTAACTTAAATTCAATACTGCGTATAATTTACCAACATGGAAAAACATCGTATCTTAGACCTTTGAACGATAAAACTGTAAATATTGTTGTAAAATACTCAAAAACCTACGTAGGTACTTCATAAGGTATACCAAAGCACTCACGATATATATTTTTATATTTTTTTTTTGAGTTTACGTTATTTATGAAAATATAAAATTTATTTGCTGTTCAATCAATTGTTATCAATTGTAATTTGTAATTTTTAAGTAACATTTTCCAGACTCTTATAACTAATCTATACAATTAAGTATATTTACCGTAACGATAAAAAGACATTGGAAACAAATTATTTAAAAGTTTTAACATATTACCAACAATTAACCCTATATTATACAGATAATTATCTGCTTAAAGCTTTTTATTATATTATGTTTATTGTTTATGTTTATAATATTTGCAGTTTCCAATTTTTTTAGCTTTTTTTCTGTATAAACGTCAATTAAAATGTATTCAATGGTTTAAAAGCTTGAAAATTTAATAAAAGAATCTTATTATATAGTTACAGCGGTAGTTGAAAAATATTCAAAATACAGTCACAATTTTATTTTATAAGCATTTAAAGTTAAAATTTTCACAAAATGCGTAAAAATAACGAAAATGTGAAAATTATTTGGAGCTAGATATTCATAAAAAATTTTTTTTTTAAATCTAAGGTTTTAATATTTTATGCAAGATTATTCATAAGTCAGTCTACCTTTATCAAAAAAAAAAAAAAATGTTTAACAGAAAGTCAAATTAAAATTTTGGACATTGGATATTCACTTGATTTCTCTTGCAGCATTTTCTTATTGTGTTGTACCTACTTCAAAATCAATAACTCGAGATTTTAAAATGTATACCATATGTCTATTTTTTCAATTTCTATACTTGATAAAAAATTTTGACTAGTTTTGAGTTGTTTATGGATACTTCCAATTTCCAATTTGAATAGTTTTTTTTTCTATAAATATAAATTAAATTTTATTTAAACAATCAAAAATCCTGAAAATATAATACACGGCCCTTAATATATTGTTACAATAGCAGTTGAGAAATATACTTAAAATACAAAGGCACGATTTTATGTTATAAGCATTTATAAAGTATGATTTTTGACAACATTTATCAAATTTAAAACTTAAAACTGATTTAAAGTTAAAATTATATAAAATGTTCAACTTCTATAGCTAAGAATTGAAAATTTAAAACAATAGGTTCCAAGTAAGTAGATTAGTTTTTACCAAAAAAAATATAAAAACGCAGTTTTTTTTATACTTACTTTATGTTCTGCAAATTTGGACGAAACTATACGAAACCAAGAATAACGATTTTAGTTATATTTTTGTAATTTAAAAATATTATTCGGGGGAACTTGAAATTCTGCAAGTATCTTATTATAATATGATAATATGCAAATAATATTAATTCAATTTACCAGCTACCGTATTAATAATAACAATAAAATATAGGTAACTAAAAATATTCTAGGCTGACAAACCGTCTCGGCTCAGAATCGTTTTTCGTATACAATAATATTATATCATTTAATTAAAATTTAACATTATCCATTGCAGTGACCCACTTGTAACCTACTGTACAGCAGAGTGACACCACTCTCACCCAATTACCCGATTTTTAAGTCTTAGATAGGTATAAAAACAACAATTTTTATGAATTTTTTATGAACTCAAAGTATAATATGCAAAGTGTAATGATATAAATGATATGTTAAGAATTTCGTCAATATTATATTTTTAAATGCTTACAAAAAAATATGGTGACTATGTATTTTAGATTCTGAGCGGAGCGATGAATGTATTGATTTTACAATGATATGTGTTTTTTTTTTTTTTGTCTGGTATTTGAGTAAAATATTTCATAATTACAAAAATCCATATTTAAATGAATGTTAAATCATATTTTCATTAAATGAAATGCAGGGGATGAGCATGCTGGATGAATTAACCTGTATAGTAGGTAGGTACATTAAAAAATATTGCATCGGTATTTTTATTTAGGTGGGAGGCTTGAGCCCCGGGTGGTAAAATCTTAGGGACGGTACATTTTGGAAAGCATTCGTCTGTATAAATTATATATAAAAAAAATATTTTAATATTGATTAGATGATAATTAATTTAATTTGTCAGGTCTTTCTTCTGTTACATTCTGGATATAGGTATGTAGGTATAATATCATAATATTATGTAAACTGTAAACGTTTTTTTTAGTATCGAAAAATCAAATCAAATTATTATAAATTTTATAATTATGTATTATTATTATACTAACAAATTTCCGAGCTAAGTAAAACAAAGAAACGTTAAATTGTATTTTATTTAAAAAAAAATGATTACAGTTGATATTACATTATATAGATGAAATATGATTAAAAAATATCTTGTATATGGTAAATATTAGGTAGGTACCTACAACATTGCGCCGAGGTAGTTGTAATTAATTGTGTGTCGACATTTTGTCCACGACATGTAGTAGAGGTAATACTACAATATTATTAGTACAATGTAAAATGATTTGTTAATTTTTCCCACCGATGGGTAGATATTCTTAAAAAATTGTAAAGATTTTTAAGTAGACTAAAAAAATCAGCAGCATCTTTACAAGAGTCAACAGCACATTCTCCAATTAAATTTAGAGAAGGCTCTGAACAAGGTATAAAATAAGCTAATGGGTGCTTATTATAATTGAGTACAGTGAATTTAGTTAAATTATACATTTATACCTGTAGTTGATTCCTTGGGCTTGATTTGTAAAAAAGAATTTCATTTTTTGTGTTTAAAACTTTAAAATAACATTAGCAATTTTATCAGCCTTAATTTTTGCTACTAAGTTTTTTCTGACTAGCCATTATATATAGTCAATAAATAAAAAACTTCAAGCATTCAAGCAACTAAAAAGTATTATTAATAATGAGAATTAGAATCAATAAATACAATAATATATAGTATAATATCATTCAATGTTTTAATAGATAAATAAGTTGCAAGTGCAATAGTTTTGTTTGGCTTAGAAAATAGCAAAGCTTATGAGGCCTATTTCATAGAGGCGGTATACATTATAGATACAGTAGGTATCAAAAACTAAGCCCAAAACTATTATATATACGTGTAATATTGTAATTAATAATATTTTACAAATAACCTACTTACCATTATTGTCGTTCATGATCATTCGTCATAAATAACTCAAATCAATCAATAAATCATTGTAGTCAACATATTAAATAATTAACGCAAGACATAAAACAAAAGGTTTTATTCCATAAAATATTATAATAATATTGTGTTTGTGAATTTGTGATTACGAACCATAGAGAATAGATTATTATTACTGGGCACAACCGTTTAAACACGTCTAGGAAATATTTTTGGACGGCCATAAGAGCCATAAGACTATAAGAGCCCATGTAATATATTATCAATTTCCATTTTGCTTTCGTCTATTCTGTGAAACTCCATTCTCAAACAATAATATCATATTTTTCTATGTTCTAGTATTATCAATGCATGTTTCGTGATAAATGAAAACGAATAATCATAATGATAATTTTACTAGTATAATTACTTTTTTCCTACCGTATTATATCAAAATGCTTTCCAAAATTTACCACCCCTAAGATTTTACCACCCAGGAGGCTTAGCTAGATCAAGACAAGCTTTTATATCCGTATCGACCGTATCTTCGATATTTTCTTCGTCATCTTTATATTATTATTATCAAAAATGTCATTAATACGATTGTCGATATCGTGTATTATGTAATATAAAATGTTCGATTATAACTACATATATATCTACAGTCCATACTTATTTTTAAATTTTCGGAAGAGTGAGTAACTACGGTTAATCGCAAACACGGATAATCGAGTCACGGATAATCGAGGTTCTACTGAATACCATTAATCCAAAATTTTAACTTCAACTGCTGAATTTGGTCCAAAATAACATCTTTTGATCTTTCAAGAACATACTGACTATTTAGTACGTATACTTTTTAGTATAGGTACTTGTATATTTATATATCTAACAAAGCATTTTTTCCGCCTTACATTTGGGCTTTGGGTTTGATTTCTAGTCAAAAGACTACAGATGCATGTGAGTCCTCCCACGCAATTAAGATTAACAACAAACTTTACTTAAACATTTTTCTTAGATTTTTTGGGCTATAATTTTTATAATAAAAACGAGAACGGGTCCTCTGCAGTCAGTAATATTTTGTTTTCTAAATCGGTAATTACAGAGGATTACACTATTAATAGTTTACGTTGTTATAAAATATTTTAAACATAGACAATTTATTGGATATTTATTATTTACTCAATGACTATTGACTCCACAATAGTGTCAGTATACAAATGAGGAGAAGTAGAACTCCTTGTTCTATTCCCACTGATCTCGATTGACAATTTAACAGTTTACTGATTAAGAAATCAAGATACTGCCGACTGCTAAGCATCCGTATATTACATATTGTAATAAAATAATATAATATGATAGTGATTAATCGGAAAACCATCGGGTTTCTTTTAAAATCAGACAAGGGAAAATGCCCGCCTTGCCACACCACTAAATGACGCGACTGAATGATGATTACTAGGGTACGGATTTGTATGTATTTACATATTTGTCACGAATGATAATATTCGAATGATTCCTTTATAGAAATATGTTACAGGACAATCTGATTATTTTAAGCTCTGATTGATATTACATATTTTTACATATTTTACTTATAATACATATTTTTGTTAAATATTGAGCTATTTACAAAATTAGTAATGTATCGCAGTTTTATATTATGTGTTGTTATCTTCTCCAGTCCGTCCGTGTGCTAATTATAATAGCGAGTTACGACTATTAGTCCATAGTCCACACGTTATCGACCTAGTTATCGCTTTACGCGTTTCTATAAAAGTAAATTTCATTTCGTTATTTGTTGTTTACTCATTGGAGAGGTGTCCGTGTGTCCTCGCTTTTAAATTTGCTCCTATAACTTCCGTCTACATGGAAAGGTCCTTTAGCCGCTATAAAAACATATTGCGTCCTAATCGACGTCGATTTACATTTGACAACATAAAAAAGTATATGATTGTCAATTGTTTTGTTGATGACGAAGTAGATCCTAACTCCAATGAATAAATACTTAATTTGAATGTATTCCTAATTAATTTTAATAAAATAATAATATAATGTAGTGTTGTATAATTTATTTTTACGGACTTATTCAATTTACTCATTTTATTATTTTTTTTTCAAGAAAAAAACATTTTTTTTTTTTTTTACATATCTTATATTTTAAATTACATATTTCAATAAAATTAAATACAAAAATCAATTATTGATTACAGACTGTAATTTACAGTCGATGGTCCGGTTTGTAGGTACAACGAGAACTCCGTGCGGGAAAATAAAAATCTAATTTAGAATTACATATTATTTTCTTAAATAAATATCTATTCGATGATAAAAATTCAAAACTTACTATAGTTACTACTCGATACAATATTTATACTTCAGAAGGCAAGATATTTTTTATTAAATACGATGTAGGTACTGCTAAAATAAATAATTCTTATTAGGTATTTATTTAATTTGTTGAGTTATTGACAAACACTGATTAATAGATTTGAACACGACTTATTATTTTAGAATTTAAAATAGTCCTAATAGTCCTTTAGGCATTAGTACGGCTGTATGATATACAAGTAAAAAATAGTAAAACTATGTATGAAGCTGTTCAAAATGTTTAAGTTAAATTTTTTTATTTTTTAATATTTATCAAATTTTAATTATTTTAGTGCACCTTGTTAATAGTACTGATGAAAAATCAGGAATTTTTATTTTTTATTTTATATATAAAAGATGTTCCTAGCCTATGTAGGCTATCTATATGTACAGATGTTTACAGAATCATCATTTTTTTTTTGTTGAAAATGTTTATATGATATTAGTTAAATAATAACAGTAATAGTGATAACTAATGAATAAATAACTAATTTTTATAGATTATTCACATAGTTTGTTTTAAAAATTACGGGTCGACATTGTTTCAGTCAGCAATTACTTGATCTCACCCTGTCCCTCCGTCAAAATTGTATTTTGCCGGCCCTGTCAGCACATACTAATATAATATATATATTTATTGTTGTTTTAACAGAATCACAAATATAGATATACTCAGGGGCGGACTGTGAAGGGTTCAGCCCACTATTCCAAATTCATTAGTGGCCTTAAGAGGCGTTTTTAAGCCAATATTTTTTACTCTTATTGTTCTTATGGACTGAAACAAAGTGAACAGTAACACCTGACAAATGAAATAATTTTTATTCTAATAATTTTATTTTAAATATTTTATCATAGACCCTTGTGCTGCAAGTACCTACAGCTAGTATAATATTTTTTTTAACACCGATCGTAAAAATATTATCACTTTATTTTGGAAAAATTCAAAATGGCCAATTTATAAATCTAATTTGTGCACACATTTTGAGATAAGAACGTTTATTTAAATCAAGTATTTAGTTTATTTTTAAAATATCAATATATTTTTGAAGAATAAATTAATTTGAAACGTAATAGGTAACTTTTTTCAAAATATTCTCTTTGGGAATTTTCTGACGTGAGTATATTTCTTAAACTATTTACTATCCTTATAATTTTCATACTAATATCAATATTTTTTCAGGTATTTCTGTTAACTCTGTACTCTGTAGGTATATATATTATATACATTTTGTGGCCAAAATTTCATTTGAATTTAAATTATTGGAATATAAAATAATACTAAAATTAAAAATTACCACTTTGGCTAACAATTAGTACTAATAAAGTATTATTTCGTTATCGTCCGGCAGTTCCGCCGTGGCCTACGAATTACAAAATTCGTGTATATAAAAATTAAGAATCATGCGAATATGGATCATAAAAGTACTTTAGTATTCCTGACCTTTACCTCGAATAATCTTTTACGCGTGTATTATGATACATAGATGTGGACTTTTTACACAAGCCTGGATTAAAGAGCAGGGGGCGCACGATCCCGAGCCCACAACAGATATCGAACAATAGTGGTTTCACGGTGGATAGTACGTTTCCTATGATATATTATGGATAGTGGATATATTATTACTAATTGGTCCAGGGCCCGAAATTATCTTAATCTGGGTTTGTTTTCACAATTTGTTCATTATGGCGTAATAAAGGTGTAGGATACCGAAATTCAACTTGCTGACAATTTTTCCGAGCTTAAGCCTATTTTTCGCCTAATTTGACTAGGATATTATAGTAAAATTGTCCATGGTTTTTTAATTCGTTTTGAGTTTATTTATACTTTAATATTTTATAAATGCGTTGCTACTTGCTATACATAGCATAGGACAATAAGTTTTACGTTTCTAAAAAAAAACAATTTTTTTAATATTGTATTGATATCCATATTATTATACCTATCTATATTCTATACAATATTTTTTTTTCGTGTATATCCAAAAAAGATTATTGGGGTTCAATGAGTTAAGACACGTGTAGAGGCCCAAAAATATTTTAAAAAAATTATGTAGGTATATCGTACATAATATACCATGTTTCTATGTGTAGTTTTAAGTTTGTAACTTATATAAATAACGCCCAATATATAATTATATTATCATCGCAAAATAAAAGTACAAATAACAAATAATAGATCTCTTTACTAGCGACCCAACACATATAAGTTATAATCTGATACCGGCGCACTGTGCTATAGAATAGTGACATACCCGGTCAGTCGCTACTCATACACTATTTCAAAGACCTTCAACTACATGATACCAGAAAAATGAACGAAATCGAAAAATATGTTAACTTGTATTATAAAAAATCAACGACCAGATAAAAGTTTTTGAATTCAATTTCTTATAATTACTATTAAAAATAATTTAAGCTAATAAATAGTATTGATTTGACGAGTTTAAAAACGATTAAAAAAAATAATATTAAGTCACATAATATGTATAATAATAACATAATTATATATATTTACACAACAGGTCATTTTCAACCACGGTAATCATTAAAAACCTTGTCAGTCCTAGCTCCTAAGCCCGTAACCGGGAAGGGTAATAACTAATAAGTATTTTGAAAATGTTTTACTCCTTCATGCATGAATTTTTTTTGTTGAAGCTTTTTGAACTCGAGTGCACTTCGAACCTGCTTTTATCCTGAATGCAAGTCGACCTTACTCCAATTCCCAATAGCGTACTTCCGTTATTAATTTATGATTTATTTAACTCCTAAAAAAATACCTGTTGCATAATATTTTGATATCATAGCAATTTATCGGAAACGCATATTTAGGTATATTATTATTATAAATAACATAGTTATAATTGTTGGCTTTTACGCGAAAAAAAAGTGAGGAAAAATAATAATATTTCGATGTCAAAAACAAAGAATTTGAAAAACGAATTTTTGCAACGCTTCGTTTTTTTAGGGTACTGCTTGTCTAGCTTGCCCGGGCAGTGCGTTTCCGGGCATACGTCGCGAGCTCCTTGCCAGGGTCACACGCCCACTCGCTATACTGTTTTTCAATTTCGGCGCCAGTGATTGCGACGGCGGCGGCAGTTATTGTACTTACAGTCGGCGGCCATCGCACGATCACAGCATACTCTCCTGTTAGATGTATTCTGTTCGACCTCCGTCACGATTTCATCCCATCGACTTTTCGTTTCATTCAGTGGGTATCTTAAAAAAAATAAAATTGTAAATAATAATATGTGTAATATTGTAATGAGTGCCCAATTTTTTTTGTATAAAAATGGATTTAATTTGCTCATGATTCACTAATATTAATAGTTTCAGAGATGTATAGAATACGGTACCGTTGGGATCGCAGGTATCGAGTGTAATCCAAAATCCAAATAATAGCGAAATGTTTTTCAATCTTTAATCTATTCGTTGTAACAAATAAATGACTATCCGACGGAACTACGGGAGCAGTGTACGGATGTGTTCAAAAACAGCCGTGAATTTTCCGCCACCAAACCTCTTGACACTGACATACATCTGTAGCGGTATTGAGGCACGATTCCGCTTGTCCAACCTTTTTACGTCCAAAAAAACGCAAAACGATTCCGCTTCATAAAATAAAGATCTTATAACAATTGTCCAATGCACTTTTTAAAGTGATAAAATTTTAAAAAAAAATGTAATTTGTAGTTTCCGTAATTTATTGAGTTATTTTATATATATTTGGACATGTAATATTATTATAAAAAATAGTGTATAGTAATGTACACTGTTGTACTAATGTTGTTATATAGTCTTAATCTAATTTTTAACCAAGCCAACAATTTAATTTAGCCCGTAAAATTGCCTAAGCCTGTACAATTGGAAAGTAAAATTGATAAAATTATGAAAAAAAATATTACAATTATTGTTTATAATGCAGTCAAACTCGAACTTTTCACTTCAACTTTGAGTTTACCACTCTGACTGTATTTTGAAAAAGTGCATTTGAAAATGGGTATATAAGGGCAAGAACTATATTTCACGTAGCGCAATCGTGTTGAGTTTTTTGTAGGTAAGAACTAAGAAGGTATAATGGTACTGATTTGTTGATTGAAAAAGTAGAACGGGCCTAATCTTGTTTCACCGAACATTGTGCAGGGACGCCGGCAGTGTTAGGACTTATTTAGATAAATTATTTACATAATTTTTTTTTTATCTTTTATCTTATCTAGATAAATAAATATAAGTCATCTAAGTATTTATTTTAGCTAAAAATTTCACTTATCTAGATAAATTTATAAGACACATTTTTTTGTGAAAATTAGCTAAATTTGTTTGAAAATGTTTCATTTTAATCTCATCGTCTCAGGCACAATTTGTACATAAAATACCATATTGGGCTAAACATATATGATGTTATTCTGAAAATACTATAAATTAATCCTATTTAGCAGGTACTTATTATACTTATTAATAATCAATATCCTGTATTCGCCATTCTGTTATAAATATATTATATATATATAATATATACTCACATGACGGTATATACATTTTTTAAATTAGTTATTTTAATTTTAATTTGTATAATTATCTGTTATTTATCTAGATAAAATATTTTTATCTTTTATCTTTTTGTTGGATAAAATTTAGTACCTATTGTCATCTTTATCTTTATCCAGATGATTTTTTTGTTATCTGTTCCTAACACTGGACGCCGGGAAGTGTTTCGTCCGACACGCCGTGGGCTACCGGCATCGCCATGACAAAATATTGTTGCGTCCCAACTCGTGTCGATTTATAATTATATATATCAACTCAGGATGTATGTAGATATAACGTTTGTTTATTTAACATATTATAATAATCAATACAAAAGTACAATATGAACTTATATAATAGAGTGGTGAGTGGTGTTACGCTTACGACCTGACTCTGAAATGATAGCTAGGGCTGTGAGTGGTTTTACCTGCCTCCAAGTGTCTTGCCCAACCGTATGACGAACTCTTGTCATGGTTTCCCTTATACTATAATATATGCTCGTAAAGTAGTATCGGATATCGTATCTGGCCCAAGGCAGAATTCGGGTCTCGTAGCGTGACTATAAGTTATCCCGGTCGATTCCCATCCTTTATCGAGTCTCTTCTGAAAAAAGACACGTGACAACACTTTTATAGTTTAATTATCTCACCCTATGTTCTTTATAATCACCTCAGATATATTTTATATTAATTGCCTACTTAATTATATCGCTACATCAGTAGAAACGTGCACTATGTTATACAATGTATTAATATGTAATAATATGTCATATTAATAGGGTACGCAACAATATCTATTTTGTCATCAGTAGCAGCTCGTGAGTAAGTATTATGGAGAGACTTAAATATTAGCTTTTACGAGTGTTAAATGTTAAAAAATATGTCGGCTTACAGTAACTAACGACGGCACGGCATATTATATAGTCATGAACCCAGTTTCAATGCCGCCTACCATACGCGGCTTATATCAGTTATATCTATTCGTTTGTCGCTGTGACAATGTCCGCCATCGCCTCTGCAGAGTTCATAATTTACATTTAAATTTTCCGCTTTCAACTAGCCAGATGGTGAAACTAATTTTATTATTTTTCAAATAATTTATTAAGCCATCCGTACGGTTAATTAATTTGGCGGTGACGGTCGTTCGGAGTTGCGATCAAATCTAGATACTTACACAAGTCAATTATGGTCACTTAGTGACAAGGATATTATGGGAAAATGTATATTAACATCCTAGTCACGGGTAGTCTCACCTAGTCCCCTACGATGTGTTCACGTATTGGTGGTACGCCTAGACTCGGCATTAGTATAGGTATACTTTAGTGTACCTGTATTGATTCCGAATTATTTTAATTTTAATTTCTCTTCCCATTTTATACGGGCTTAGGACTGTTTACATATTATTATAAGTAAAGACCGGATTTTGCATATAATGCATGTTAATATTTTTATAAGCAATTACATGCAGTAAATTGGTTTTCATCAATTATACCTATACTTAAAGAAATAATATTACAAATTTTTTATTTTGCATATTTTATATAAAACGCATGTTTTTTACATAATACGTATACACCAGGTATAAATTAAATTAAATTTTATAATTGTATGTACGATTATTATATCTAATATATAAATGTGAAAATGAAAACCTATGAGTGATATGTTCTCGGAAACTACTAAACCGATCGTTATGATTTTTTTTTTTAAATTGAAAAGCTCATTGCGGAGAAGGTTTATGGCATTTGATCGATTCTCTAACTTTAAAAACAAAGGAGTTATCAATTATCATAAATAATGACGTTAATAATAATAATAATAATAATAATAATAATAATAATAATAGGTTCGCTGATTTTAATAATTTTTGTTTGTAAATTGTTGCTATTGGTTATAGGATAAATAATTAGTATAAATTAGTATTTATTTACTATTGGTTGCTATTGGTTATTTGGGCAGGTCAAGTGCAAGCATGCTTTAAATCGAATATTTAACACATATTATAGCCGCTCATCGGCGTTGTCCGCGATCCGACATAGTCAGATTGCCTACCAGGGTGGGTGAGTTGTACTTACTGCAGCGAGTTACACAAAAAAGGAGTTGAATAATCACAATTTTTCATAATTAGTAGAAATAAGTATTTATTATTTTATTTGTCTCCAAATGTTCATCGGGCAAATCAAGTACAAGCATGCATCAAATTGAATTTTTACACATGTAGCCGCTCATCGGCGTTGTCCGCGATCCGACGTAGTCGGGTTGCCTACAAGGGTGGCTGAGTTACACACAAAATTAGTTGAATATTCACAATTTTTTTAAGAGTGGTCGTATTTTACGGGCAGCGAAGTGCACGGGATCAGCTAGTATTATATAAATTTGTCCACAATACAAAAATTGAAAATATTTTTAGAAATATAATATTACGTTTCCGTATTAGTTGGTAGGTAGGTAGGTATTCATTGTATACTGGTTTTCCTATATTTTTATCTTATCGATTTTGTCTAACATTATCGACTTATCGTCAATATCTACTACAATAAATATAAAATAAATAATAATAATAGAAATATAATGTTTCCTTGTTTTTGTTGGATATTTTATTTATCGAGGTAAAAATGTGTAGGTAACAATAATATTTTCAATTTATTTAATTATTTTTAAATTGGTCCATTTATGTTTTTATATATTATATTTCTTTAATTTTAAGTCTTGTGGTTCTATTGTTTGTCTGTGATTCAGTGTTTAATTCGTATATTTAAATTTGAAAATCTTTATCGAGAACCTTTCGACATCCTTATAAAGTATTCATTTTTCCCCGGGTTCCTTTATTCGTTATACTTAGGGTTTTAAAATATCACAAATTTATTTTCTTGAAATATTTCATGAAACTTTCATAAAATATTTCATTTATGTGGATAATAAAAATTTTAAAAATTTACATTACCTATGTCTAAAAGTTAATTTCAAGTGAAGTATTTCAAATTCAGAACTCTAATTATATTATATTTATGTAAGGTTCAATTATATAGGCTATGTTTTTTCCTAGAACGTGTCATAATGATTGTCAACATGACACATGACGTTTGGTATTTGTCTTACGGTTTTTAATTTCAAAAGTTTCATTTTTGTATCCCAAAATAATATTCATTCTTCGGGGTTTCTGGCACATTGCATCCAACATTTCATATAAGCCCACATGAATATCCTGAAGGCGCTTAGCTCTGCCAAATAATTATTTAGCTAATTCGCTTTATTCTGAATTGAAAAAAAAATTCAAGTTTGTGCTGATAATAATTTAAACTGCAACAGTGGACCGTGCTCTGTAATTTAACGAGAGGTAATTGGTACAAATCGTTATATTTAGGGTTGACCTGGCTAACACGTTTATGCTTAAGCCCTTAAGGTATAAAGTATTATATATATATAGGTATAAAATGTATACATAATATATTATATTCACCGACTAAAATGTAAAACATGATAAAACGGATTACAGAATAAAACTCAAATTACATAATAGATAGCAATGTAGTTGATTTCGGGTGCATATTATTGTCTAACATGTTCAACAAAATATCTATTGTGTTAATACCATTGATTATAAATACTATAGATAGCCCACTGCTATAGAAAATATGTTGCGCGCTTAATGGCGTGTACCGCAATAATCGCTAGTATAGTTCATAGGAGTAGGGATTAGTCTTGAGTTTTTCACAGTAGAAACAGACGTACCATTATTATATACTTGACACTTGTCTATGAGACGTACACAAACGCCGGGTCACCGGACGCCGCGCCGGTAGCCGGTTAATTACAGCCGGCCGTCGAGAGAGCCTCTGCGTTCCAAAGACTTAAATAAATGTGGCTACACGACTGGCACGTTCAAAATGTATACGAAGTTACAAACACATGATCAGCTATTATTGTCACAACATCTAATGCATTAATATTATATTTTAATTATGAATTAAGGAAGTTGTTTTTAAGAAAGTCATTTTTAAATTGTTCTATAAAGAGAGCCCAGGGGGAGGGGGGTGGAACTGCCACTGAACTTAGTGACTTGACGACACAAAATATTGTAAATATTAATTCATATTAACAGTGGCGGCGCGAACTTTTTGAGTCTTTGAAGCAAATCATATATTTTAAATATTTTTACCACTATCCACTGACCACTTCATATAACACCACAGTGATATTAGATTATATTGATTATATATTTGAGATATTTTGTGTATATTTCAGCCTTGAGGTTTTATGAATTTAAGATCATACAACCACCCACCCACCTATATCAGACATGAAGCATTTGCTTCAGATAGCCCTATATCCCGTCGCCACTGCTGAACTACAGTCATTATCATCATATATATTTTGTGAATTAAAATATTAGCTGGTTACAAAATGCTAAACGGCGTTCAAAATGCTTAAAATTAAACCAGCTCGATGCGTTCGGACGCGTGGTTTTTCCCCTGGTGTGATGCGTGTTTGATTTTTGGCGTCTTTAAAACGCGTAGTGTGTTGGTAACCGGCTCATAAATATCCATAAATACAAATATTATTATTATATCTACAATAATAGACTTATTTCGTTACAGCTAATGCGAAGTATTTTCGGCTCTTTTAAATTATACCATTGACTATAGTATATTATAGTATCATTGACTTAAAATTATTTACTAATTACTATTTTATATTATTTATTTATTAATTAATGTTTGTACGCTTATACAAAATTCAAAAATCAGATCACACATGCGGACAAACTTGCCCACTACGGACGTACAAATTGAACGATCGTCGATCACTCGTTGATTATTTAAATCTTTTTTTAAACCCTGGTTGTTATTTGTTACTTAGGAATCGTGTTACAACTTAGTACTTACAACTATAGAATTGTGTCTTGTGTATTGTTAATTTGTTATAATTTATATTTTTCACTATCTACTGTGTTGTGTTCTCGAATAATTAAAATGTCTAGTGACAAATGTGCATTTTTTAACTGCACAAATACACGTCGAAATACATCGAATATAATATTTCATCCTTTTCCATCAAATGAAGAAATGTCCAAAAAATAGATACTTAATTCTGGTAAGTAATTAACATTATAAATTTATCTATAGTATAAATAAAAGCTGCAATAATATTGAACAAACATTTTTTAATTTAGGAAATATTAAACTAGAATGTCTAAGTCCAAAAAAGTTAAAAAAAAAGTTTATATGTTCGTCACATTTCGAAAAAAATGCCTATTCTAATCCCACAGCACCGAAATCACGACTAAACCGTAATGCAGTACCAAACAAATATTTAAGTAAGAATAAATCATATTTGTGTCTATTTTGTTTTTGACACAATTGAGAGGACGTAACACTGGTATTTGTTGTCTCCGTCTTTCCAGTGCGTAACATCATTGATTATAAATACTATAATATAATATAATCAATGGTAACATATACCAGTGCTACGTCCTCTTATTATAAATTAAACAATTTCAGATGTGTCAATAGATGATAATGTTCCCGAAAAAGAGACGAAGGTAAGATATTGGAATACATGTTATATTTTAGATTCTAAGCGGAGCAATGAATGTATTGATTTTAAAATGATGTGTTTTTTTTATTTATTTTTTTTTTGTGTCTGCGTAATTATTTGATTGTTTTTTATTAGCGTCTAAATTTAGAAATTTGAAAACAAGGTTTTTCGTAAGTTGATCTAAATTCTGTTTAAAAAATGTTTAAGATTATTATGCCCACTTTTTTTTTATAAGCATTTAAAGTTAAAATGTTAAAATGACTAAATTCATCGAAATATCGAATGTTTGCAAATTGACTTTTATATAGTTAAAAATTTATAAAATATCCTAGACCGACAAACCGTCTCCGCTCAGAATCGTTTTTTAAATTCAAAATTTTTAAATTTAACACTTTTATTTATTTTTAGATGCGTATACACATGTTGACGAAACAATTATAATGACACCAACAAAATCACGACATCGCCGTCAACAATTGACAGATGAAACGTTTGAAGGTTGGTATAATTAAAATGTATCTATAGTTAATTTTTAGTTGGTAGTTAATAGAATGACACCGAAAAAATCTGGGGACATGTACGCGTATGATAAAATCTATTAAATAAATCAAAAAAATTGTATTTGTTGTGTTGAAAAGTTTGAAAATGTAATATAAGGCGCCTGATATATTGTTACTACAGTAGTTGAAAAATATTAAAAATAAATAGTCACAATATTAATTTTTAATGATAAACCGTCTATAACACAAGATGCGTTGGAAAATTTTTAACTCGAAATTCTAACTTAAAATGCTTATTAAAAAAAAGTGTGCATACTAATCTTAAATATTTTTTAAACTACATTTAGGTCAACTTATGAAAAACCTTGTTTTCAATTTTCAATCCTTATAGTTATAAAAACTGAACATTTTATAAATATATTTCACTACAAAACAATTTGCAAATGTTCGATATTTTGACGTCAAAATTTATACTTAAAATGTCTAAAAACAATTATAATTTTAATATATTTTTCTATAAACTAATTACATAAATCTTGCATTAAATTTTCAATCCTTAAATATAAAAACTAACATTTTATGAATTTTTAACAACAAAACGATTTGCAAATGTTCAATGATGAATTTCGGTCAAAATTTGATGTTTAAATGCTTATAAAAAAAAATTGTGACTATGTATTTTAACTATTTTTGATCTGTTAGTTAATCAACTTGTGAGGAATCTTGTATTAAATTTTCAAGAAATTTTACCTAACGAAATTTTTTTTATCGATATTTAAAAAAAAAATGGAAAAACCGAAAATTTCTCTTGTTGTTTTATTACTTAAAATAATTGATACATGTTTCAAAGGTTCTCCAAAATGTGAAAATGTGAAAAACGCGGACTTCAATACACCCGTTAAATGTACGAAGCCGGCGGAAATCAAAGGATGTGTACTGGATTTCAACACATATCCATCAGGTATATTTTATACTACAAAATAATTTGCAAATTTTCGTGATTTTGCCTAAATGCTAATTCCAGACAATCATAATTTTTTTGTTAGAGTTTACGCCATACTTTTTATAATAATTATTTTTATAAATATAGTTAGATAACTATGATATTGTATGTAAACGTAAACTTATTATATATTAACCTTATTATATATCGTAATTAAAAAAACGAATAACCGTAGATTATTTAAATTTTCCCCAAATATTTATATTTGTACTTTCTATATAGGTATGGTATAATTTTAAAAATATTTCAACTCTTTTTGAGTTAGTTATAGCATTTTAAATTTGTATTATTTTTAGTTTTATATAGCCTATATTATAGGCATATATTAATTTAGATTTATTGACTCAGTAATTATTTACTATATAAAATCACACTGCAAAATTATAATTTAGTAACTGATGTTAAATATAAATTTTATAGATTCTAAATCACCTGAAGTTTTAAAAGTGTTAACTCCCAAAAATAAGTACCAATCTGTGATGGTGAATAGTTTTAACTTAAACGACGCAGGAACATCCATGTTTAGTCCATCGCTTTCTATTACAATTACGACAAACACACAAAAATATATTTCTGAATTATCTGAATTGCCATCAAGTTCAGAAAAAATTAATGATACATTCAATTCTACTTCAAAACTACAATTAAAAAACCGATGCATACGATTGCAAAAGCTATTAAATAAAAAAAGAGCAACAATTAGTTTTCTGAAACATAAATTTAAACCATATGAAAAAAAACCAAAAAAAAATATAAAACAATTTTTACAATCAATTGAATTTCCATCAATAAGTTCAAAAAGTTTAGTTACAATGCAAATTAACCACAAATCGCGTAAGCAATGGACTAATAGTGATGAAAAAAAATTATCTTTATCTCTTTATTACAAATCGCCATCAACATATAAATGTATGCGTAAAAATAAAATTATTTTACCTGGCGAAAGTACGGTACGTCGTTGGCTAAATTCGATCAATTATTCAACTGGATTTCCACCACGGTACATGGAAAAAATTAAACTTAAAGTTTCTTGTATGAGTTTTCAAGAAAAAAAAGTTATAATTTTAGATGAGTTTTCAATTAAGAAAGCGATAGAATATAACAAAGCTTTAGACGTAATAGAGGGATATGAAGATCTTGGAACTTTAGGACGAACTAACAAAATTGGTTCCTAGGCACTCGTTATAATGATCCGTGGTTTGTACGTCAATTGGAAATTTCCATTCTCATCTTTTTTTACAGGTAATGGAATAAAAGGTGATAATTTAGTTAACAAACTTAATGAATATGTATTAAAATTATTAGAACTTGGTTTAATATCTTTTGCTATAGTATGCGATCAGGGATCACAAAACAGAAGTATGTTTTCATTACTCGGTGCAACGTACAATAACCCATCAGTAGACATAAATGGTCAAAAATTATTTTTAATTTACGATATACCTCATTTGATTAAAAGCATACGGAATAATTTGTTAGATGGAAATATAAAAATTGAAAATAAATTAATTTCATTTAGTGATAAAAGAACTTATGAAATGGACATAAAAAGTAAAACTGCACGAGCAATGTGTAAAATTACACCAGCTCACATTGCCCCAAACGCTTTTCAAAAAATGTCGTGTAAGTTGGCAGTACAAATATACTCAGCAGATCTGTTGCAGCTTCTATTAAAACGTGCATTGCTACAGGTGAATTAAAAACCAATACCGCACTAGACACAGCAAACTTTATTGAAAAAGTTAATGATATGTTTGATTCTGCAAATAGCAAAAACTTGTATGACGCAAATCGGAATAGACGTCCTTTAAGCGAACGAAATCCTCAAGTCCTTCAGAATTTAAAAAACTTTTGCGCACTTTTCGAAAATGCTGTAAAAATAAATTTAAAAAATAATAATTCAACTACACCCCCGTGTTTTATTGGACTTAGATGGACATTAACAGCTATTATTGGTCTTTACGAATCAGAAAAAACATTAATGAATGCACATTTACCAAATGAAGAATATTTTTTAATGACTAACAGATTAACACAAGATCCGTTAGAAAATATGTTTTCCATAATGCGACAGAAAAACGGGTATAATAAGAATCCAACTGCGCGAACACTCCGTTGCTGTTTTAGTGCAATTTGTTCTTACAGTTTAATGAAATGTTCTGAAAGTTCTAATTGTGAAGAAGACGGTGATGAATTTTTTAATGTGGAAACTTTAAATGATGTGTAAATTAACAAACCTCCATATTCTGAAGAAATTCAAGAAGACAATTTAAGTGATGAATATAATTTAATAGGCGATTGTGATACTGACTCTAGTTCTGATTCTATAGTAATTAACACGACAAATAATAAAACATCATTAGAAAATTGTGCTGTTAGTAACATACAAGATGTTTAATGTAAATGAACAATCAACACAGGGATTAAAAGCTCGGTGGAATACGAGGCGCAAGCTGCGTAGCGCAAACCCGCAAAACGCAAATAGTTGTTCGACCCGCGAGACGAGAGTGCGGGACGTGCGGGTAACTCGACTCACTCAGTCGCGGGTCGACATGTGACGACGGTTGACGACGACGTGCGACGGCGGTCGGCGATGACGACGATGCGGCCGGCGATTAGAATTAATTTTACTGTAGACGAAAATAATACCTTACCGCGCTCTATCGGAAATAATTTTCGCGCAGCGTATTTTGTATTGCAGTGAGCAATCTATAATATTTATAATCAATGGTTTAATACGTATGAGAAAAAAAAATTGAAAAGCATCGTATTGCACATGAACCGTGGTAATAATATATTGAAATAATATGATACCTACGTCAGATAATAATAAGTAAGTAATATTATCGCGTGACCCCTTCTTCAGTAATAATAGTTCGACACATTTCAGTTATAAATTTATAATATTATATGATGTTTAGTACGACAGACAAGCGTATATAACATGAGTGTTTCCAATTTAAGTCCTAGAAAAATAAATAAACTGTATAATTGTCAAGATGAACACATTATTCTCAAATTGTACGGTTTTCGTACTTTTCTTTAGTGTTAACACGTCCGAAAAAACATATTTTTTAAATAAAGACTACACAAGTACAATCAATATAGTGTTGCGAAGACTTGGAAGGTAACGTCATTGCGTATTATAATATTATTATTATCGTTAAAAATCTAAGATTCTGTTTAACAATAGACCGCTTAATTCGTTTTAATTTTTGGTTAAATATTTCGTTTACTGTTATTTTATGTATAGTCATGCAATCGATATTACACATTTTCTTTTCCATCACATACTATTAGGTATTTAGGTGCAATTGAATAACAAACAAAAAAATTAAAAAACTAACATATTTTTTAAAACAATTTAAAAAAAAACACATAATTGTAAAACTCATATGTTCCCTAAAAACTATAAAGTATTATAATGAATTCTGATTTACCTTGATGTCAATAATGAAAAGTAAATTAATCTTAAAAATTATACAGATACATTATATAATAATAATAATAATAACACACAACAACAATAATGAGTGATATTCCAAAAAATACATTCTGCCAAAGTCTGATTAAAAAAATAGCTCTAAAAGTTTTGCTATAGTTGTATAGCTAAGTATATATGAACTTTAGATGTATATTAAGTCATAATAGTCATCTAGTAATTGAACATAGCTCGGCGACTTACATTGAAAATTTAAAACAGTATAGCAATATAGCATAGGTAATGTCGTAAAGAGTAATATAGTAGGTATACTATCATTAAAATAGTGCTTGTTACTTATCAGGTAGTATAAAGGCTCAAGCTAAATATACATTATAATATCTATTATCTAAAGTTCAAAGACGTAGATATAAAAAGATTCCACAACGTTTAGTGCTGCCTTCTTTTGTACTTGGCATTTTTTTAGATGGAGTTTCCCTGTGTTTGGTTGTTGAGATTATTATTATGGTTAAAAAATAAAATTATACTTTACAATAGACCGCCTCATTTGTAATTATTTTTGGTTAAATGTCGTTTAAATATTATTTCGTTTACTGCTTATTACGAATAATAATTGACCGATAAAAATAACACTATAGTTAACAAATTTCCTTTTTTTTTTTAATCATAATAACCATAGATAGTTATGAAAAAAAAACGTTGGTGTTGCGCGAAGACGATGTGTCAGCGTATATTTATAAAGATTTTAGGATGCCCACAGGATTTATAATGATCCTGAATTTTTTTTTTTCTCTAATTTGTATTTTGAATAGTATAATAGTAATCTAGTGATATTATTTTAGATTCTGAGCGGAGCGATGAATGTATTGATTTTACAATGATGTGTGTTTTTTTTTTATTTTTTTTTTTATTTTTGTGTCTGTCATCACGTTTTAGGACAGAAAAATGCTTCGATTTTCTTTAATAGTACCTTTTCTGATAGGAAAGTGAATCTAGTTGGTACTTTGGGGGGTCAAAAGTTAAAATTTCCCAGTAGTTTTCATGAGCGCCTGGAAAAACAAATGAAAAATTTTGGGAAAAACGGGAATTTTTACGGAAAACCAATTTTCGACAAAATCGATTTTGGTTTTTGGTATAACTCTAAAAGAAATGACCGTAGAGACATGAAATTTTGACCGAATGTTTATATATGCATTTTCTGCACACCATAGCATTTTCAAAATATTCTGACTTATTTTGAGCTGTTAACGGACATTTTCAGTTTCCAATTTTTTTAGTTTTTTTTTCTATAAATGTCAATAAAATTTTATTTGTTGGGTAAAAAATCTTGAAAATTTAATAGTAGGCTTCTAATATATAGTTTCAAAGGCAGATGAAAAATATTGAAAATCCGTAGTCACAATTTTTATTTATATGTAATCAAAGTTCAAATTTTGACAAAATACGTAAAAATGACGAAAATTTGCAATTTATTTTGAGTTAGAAATTCATAAAAATTTTTCTTTTTAAATCTAAGATTTGAAAATGTAATACAAGATTCCTCATAAGTTTGCCTAATTTTATCAATAACAAAAAAGTTTATAAGCAAGTCATAATAAATTTTTATGAGCATTTTAAGTTCAAATTTGTACAAGATTCGATATTCACTCGATTTCTCATGTAGCGATTTTCTTATTTTGTTGCAATTCAAAACAAATAACTGTAGATGCATGAAAATTTCACTGAATGTTTATATAAGCTATTTCTATACACCATCTAATTTTGAATATATTTTGACTGTTTTTCAGTATTTTACGGACGATTTCAATTTTCAAATTTTTTAGTTTTTTTTTCTATTAATATCAATGAAATTTTATTTGTTGGGCCAAAAATAATGAAAATTTAATACAAGGCTCCTGATATATTATTACAATAGCAATTGAAAAATATTAAAAATACATAGGCACACATTTTTTTTATAATCATTAAAAGTTCGAATTTTGACAAAATTTATCAAAATCTCGAAAATTATCAATCATTGTAATTAAACAATTATAAAATGTTCAGTTTTCTTAACTGAGGATTGAAAATTTAAAATAAAGATTCTAATAAATAGTACATACTGTATTCAAAATCTAAAAAATATTTAAACACAGTTATTTTTTATAGACATTTTAAGTTCAAATTTGGACGAAATTACATATTAAAATCAATTTTAACGAGTAAAAGTATATATTATAATATTTTTATAGCATCACTGATAATTTTAGGTTAATAATTAAATAATATGAATAATATTAATTCAACTTAGCAGCTACTGTATAATAACAATATCAATATAATTTAAAATATCCTAGACTGACATACTGTCTCCGCTCAGAATCGTTTTTCGTATACAATGATATTATATCATTGAATTCAAATTTAATACCATCCATTATAGTACAGTGATCTACTTGTAGCCTACTGTACAGCGGAGCGACATCCACTTGACCCCCTTTTTAAAACTTAAAATCAACTGAGAAAACGATTGCTATTGTTCAATGACCACATTATGCT
>JANEHU010002342.1:0-15384 GCA_027563435.1 Nasonovia ribisnigri | reverse complement strand
ATACTAAAAATAGAACCGCAGTACGCTACCGTCGTACGCGTATAGCAAAACAGCACCCATCCTATGTTTACCCCTCTTGAATGCAGTCGGACACAGCGACGTCTAACGGCTGAATGCAATTAGCCGCTGCCACTATAAACAATTGAATGGCTTATCTGTATATTATAAAATCAATGGTACAAGCATAGAATAAATAAATAAAATATATAATTAAGGTATAAGCTCAGAATAGATAAATAAGTGGATTAAAATGAATAATTTACTCATTTACCAAAACATAATTGTTTTTTGCTGTATACGGTCATACTGATTTTCCTCCAAAAAAATGGCGAATTCATTTATCAGATTTCCCTATGCTTCTTGTATAATTCCTTATCAGTGTCCATTATCTATTCTGTGTTAATACCTAAGGCCGAGGATCTTTTTCATTATAAATTATAATATAATATAATATTTTATTATATTAATTATAATTAAAATAGTTAAATACATTAATAGTATAATAAACACACAATTCATTGAGAATACAGTATACCTACATGTACAACCTATTTACGTGGAACATTATTTTAAATTTTAAATCTTTAGCTATAAAAGTTAAATTATATAATACAATTTTAAATTTGATAAATATTTTCAAAATTCGAACTAATACCCAGATAGCAATTGTGTAATGATATTATTATTATTACAGTACACAAATATTGTTATAAAAATAATGTTATTATAATAACATAACTATCCAACTAACATAATATTTATTCAGTAATTTAATAATATTATTTTATAGATATTATAATAAAATTATTTTTTATATATGGTAATAATAATATTATTTAACAAATATAATAATCAAGCTATTATAATAAAGAAAGTATATTAATATTATAATTATTATGAATCTTGAACATAATTTAATACAATTTGAATAGAAATCAGTATAGATGGTAGTATAAAATAAAAAAAAAAATAAAATAAGCTACCTGCCAATTTTGCTCTATCAGCTGTAGTAAACCTTAATTTACCAATTTTATTTTGGTACCATAATTGAGTATTGCTATATCTTATATATGTATATCTATGTATGGTACTTTGGACCATTTGTGAGGTACGGAAAAATATGAGAGTAATAAAAGTGTAATCTTTTTTATTACTTTTGGCTTTATACTTTTCTACTCTTCTGTATAAACCCAGCAGATAGTCCTATGGAATATCCTATGGTATATCCAGTGTCTAATATTTAATCTTGATAATTTTATCCGTTATAATTGGCAAAATAATTTCATTCTGTTTCTCCAGTTTGTTGTTATTACACACATTTTCTGCTTTTTTTCTTAACTATATCTTATTTCATAACTGTTTAATTATGTTTACGTGTACCACATGTGGACTACAATATGATCCGGTTTTTATAAGCACATGAGAACTAAACACGAAAAAGAAAAAAAGATATATATTTGTGATAAGTGTAATATATCATTTTCAAAAAAAATTGATCTCATAAAACATTTAAGACATGAAATGCAAATTAACACCTCGAAGAGTAAACTTATTTGCTCTTTCTAAGAATGCAATAAAACTTTTAGTTCGTTTAAGACTTATCAGTTACACTTAAATATAAGACATATGGTGGATATTATTAATGACACATTGAATTTCAAAATATTTGAAGGTAATAATAACATAACTTAACTTCTAATATTACCAATTATTATTTATACATTATTTATACTATTAGAATTTGAGAAATGGAAACATGAGATTGAGGACAAACATAAATGTCAATTTGTAAAAAGAACTTCAACGAAAAAAGTTAATGGCATAGAATATTCATACTATTACTGTCACAGATCATTTTATCCAAGGATTTCTGGCAAAGTAAGGAGCTTAATAAGAAAGTAATATTTAAATAAGCATATTAATTTGAATTAGGGTAAAAGAAGTTTAAAAAATGGTGGATCAGTAAAAATAGGAAAAATATGTCCATCATACATTAAATTACACAAGAAGGACAGTTAATTAATTGTAGAGTACAGCAATACTCATTTATGGCACCAAAATGAAATTGGAAAATTAAGATTAACCACAGCTGATAGAGCAAAACTGGCAGGTATATTATTTTATTTTACTATATTTCATTTAGTATATACTCAATGATAATACTCTTCAATAGGTAAGTTATCTATGGGAGTTCCAATTCAAAGAGTATTAAACGATGTTCGAGATTCTGTGGATGGAACACCATTGAAGCGTTTACATTTAATAGAAAAACGAGACATACACAACATTAAAAGGGACTACAATATTAACAAGTGTTTTACAAAAAGACATGAAAATGATTTTATGAGTGTTCAATTATGGGCCCAACAGTTAGCAAAAGGTAGTAATAATCCAGTTTTATATTTTAAGCACCAAGGGCAAGATGACGTGACAACACACTTAGGAAAAGATGATTTTTGTATCATCATTATGACTGATTTCCAAGCTGAAATGCTGGTTAAATTTGGAAATGACAAAATTTGTGTTGATGGTACCCATAGTTTGAACAGTTACAGTTTTCAGCTATACACGTTACTTGTTGTTGATGAATATGGTAATGGGATTCCAGTAGCATTTTGTTTTAGCAATAAATCCGATACTGCTACATATACATTATTTTTCAAATCTGTAAAAAAATTGGTTGGTATTATTAAATCTTATGTATTTATGTCTGACGATGAACCAGCATTTTACAATGCATGGTGCTCCGTTATGGGTCCAGTTTCAAAACAACTCTTATGTACATGGCATGTACTCAGAAATTGGAACAAAAACCTATCAAAAATACATTGCCATGAAAAAAAGCTATAGTTTTTAAAACATTAAAATCTCTAATGTTTGAAACTGATAAAAAGGCATTTAATATTGAATTACTAAAAATATTAAATGACCTCAAAAATGATTTAGACACAGTTGAATTTGGTAATTATTTTGCTACAGCATATTGTTCAAGGGTTGAAAAATGGGCATTTTTTAATCGAAAATATGTTGGTATAAACACTAACATGTATTTAGAAGCCCTCCATAAAAATATAAAATATTGTTATTTAGAAGGTAAGCAATGTAGACGACTGGATTCATCAATAAATGCACTATTGCTTTTAGTTCGAGACAAATTCTTTGAAAGGGTTATCAAAATTACTAAACATAAAAAGTCATCCAAATTAATTAAAATTATATCTAGTCATAATAAAAGTGTAAATATTTCATCAAATATGATTACTGAAACGGAACAAAATAAATGGATTGTTATTTCTGAAACTGAATCAAATGTAAAATATTTAATAGAAAAATGTAATGTAATTTGTAATAATTGTATTCTACGTTGTGATTCTTGTAATATCTGTGTCCATACATTTAAATGCTCATGCATAGATAATGTTTTGTATTTTAATATTTGTAAACATATACATGCCATTGCCAAATTTAATGCTGTCATGAATGATAATTGCCTGTAAATGTTCTTGAGGATGTTTATCAAGTTCATAATGTTTAATTGATTCTTTTATTATTACTACAGTTCCTCCATGAGCGCGATTGCTTGGATGTTCTGTTGTATATATTCGATAGCCATGTAATTTTAGAGTGGTCCAGGTTGTGAAGTGGGTTTCTGAAATTAAAGCTATGTCAATTTTTTCGTTGTTCATAAGATGTTCAAGTTCTTGTTTACGTTGTACAAGGCCGTTAGCGTTCCATGTTATGATTCGAAGCGTTCTACTCATTTCTTCTTCTTTTGTGCTTTGGTTTTGGGCTGGCTATTTTCAAGCCTGTCCAACCTCTCATTTAATTTTGTTAATGCTGTCATAACGTCAGATAGTGACGGTACATTTTTTTTTTGTTGTGTATGGGTTTGAGTCAGCGGACCCTTTCGGTTTTCATTCGAAGAACTAGCTATCTGCGCAAAAGAAACTTCATGAGTGACTGGCTTCGCAGGATTTTGTTGGATTCTTTGTACTGCTGTAGTTTTTTTAGGATGAGCTTTTTCTATTGCATTTTTATAAATGATGCATCCTTTCCAATTTGCGGTATGTCCTTCACCACAGTTAGCGCATTTCGCCTTTGATTTCTTAGACTTGGGGCAATTTAGTGAAGTGTGTCCTTCACCGCATTTTACACACTTTGGTGTTTTGAAACAGTAGTTTTGAGTGTGACCAAACACTTGGCAATTTTTGCATTGTGGTAGTTCTTTTTTTTTTCTTGGAGGTTCCACTTTTATTATATGATAGCACAAATTTTTAATATCATAAATGTCTTTGTTGTTTGCTTGTGGCTCCAAATCCACGAAGAATAATGGAAGCCTTAAAATAGTTCGATCACTAAACTTGTTGTTAGGGTCGACTTTTTTTTTAATTTGAATGTTTGTGACATTATTTACAAGATGTCCTAGCTCGGATAATTCGCTCTTAATGTCATAGGGGTCAGTTTCAGGGTGTAATCCACGAATTACCGCCCGAAACTTTTTTTCTGTTTTAAGTTGGTATCTGTGATACTCAACTTTTTGCTCTTCTAATACTTTTATAGTTCGTCGAAACTGGTGTTCGTCGCCTGTTAGTATCTTAATTTCACCATTAGCCAAAGTTTTCATTTGTTGCTCATGACCCTCAGCTTCTTCGAGTTTTAAATTACTCATTAATTTTTTAAAAAATCATTTACACCACATACTGTTATTGGAGGTGGTTTATGGATTTTTACAGAAGTTTTCGCTACTTCTTTCGTCACTTTGATTGATTTTTTAGGCGAGCTCAAAATTTCATTGGAGCTCCCAGCGTTCATTTCAGAAATCTGAAGTTGTAATTTCTCATTGTTTAATCGCAATTCCGTTACCATATTTTTCAAGGTCGCGTTGTCATTTTGTATTTGTGTCCAAATACTAGCATCAACTGTTATATTATGCGGCAGATTTGAACCGTCGTCTATATTGTCATACATTGTGCAATTCGGTCAGTTTGAGTGTGACCCACTTAAAATAAATTTATTTAAAAAAACTTACCATCCGTCCGACAGGCAGTGGCTTGCATTGTAAACATTAACAAAAAAAATTGTAATAACTTAGTCAGCACTATTTCGCGACTGCGAAAGCGAAACATACGTGTTGCTTGTTCGGTGTGCAAATCGCAACTGACCATATTAGTGACGGCAACAACGATTTAACCATCTCTGCTATATATTGTCCAGCAAGACATAAAGTAGATGACAACAAATTTATTGAATTTTTCAAGACACTCGGTAGCAGATTCATTGCTGGAGGAGATTATAATGCCAAACACACCTTTTGGGGATCGAGATTGATTACCACCAAAGGGCGGGAATGTTCAAATCAGCAAATACAATTAAAGCACAATTTATTTAAACTAGAAAACCGACATATTGGCCTACTGACCCAAATAAACTACCTGATCTTATTGATTTCTACGTAATGAAAGGTATTTCATCAAAATATACGGAAGTTGAAGGACTAATAGAACTGACATCGGATCACATTCCTGTGCTTCTCTCACTAAGCTCAGAAGTGATAATGAAACAAAAAAAAATGTCTAAAACAAACAAAGAAACAAATTGGGACTTATTCAGAAATACGCTCGAAGAAAACATAATACTTTCAACTCGACTAAAAACAATAGCAGACATTAATATTGCAGTTAAAAAAATAACCGACGAGATTGTTAGTGCTGCGGAAATAGCAACTCCGGTAGCTATTAATGGTAATTTCGAGTTGACCTACCCACTAGAAATAAGAAAACTAGTTCAACAAAAACGTCGAGCGAGACGAACATGGCATAGTACACGGAACCCAACGGATAAAACAGAATGGAACCGTGTTAGCAAAATTCTTCATGACAAAATCAAAGAAATGAAAAATGAAACGTTTAAAACATACTTGAGTAGTCTCACTGCGACGGATAATACTGAATATTCGTTATGGAAAGCAACAAGACACATGAAGAGGCCTCGTGTTCAGATACCACCTCTCCGTAAGGAAGACGGCACCTGGGCACGCAGCGAACAAGAAAAAGCCGAAATATACGCTCGGCATCTTGAACATGTATTTATGCCAAACACAATTGACTCTGAGCTCGACATTTTGCATTGCCAACCACTTAATGCAACACGTGAAAAAATCAAACATTTCTCGCCGTTGGAAGTTGCTAAAGAAATAGATAACAACTTAAACCCAAAAAAATCACCAGGCTATGATGAAATTAGTCCAAAAATGCTGAAAGAACTTCCAAGGAAGGCTATAATTCATCTTACACACATATACAACGCTATTTTGCGCATGGAATACATTCCAGAACAATGGAAACGAGCACAAGTGATCATGTTGCTCAAACCAGGAAAACCGCCTGAAAATGTCACATCATACCGACCGATATCACTCCTTCCAAGTTTATCTAAACTTTTAGAGAAACTTCTGCTTAAACGCCTAAAACCGATTATAGAGAGAAAAAATCTTATACCAGAACATCAGTTTGGATTTCGCAACAAACATTCAACAATCGATCAAGTACATCGAGTAACTAATGTGATTAGTAAAGCTCTTGAAGAAAAAAAGTACTGCTGTGGAGTATTCCTTGACGTAGCCCAGGCTTTTGACAAAGTCTGGCACAAAGGATTCCTCATCAAACTGCGTGATCAGCTACCACATACTTGGTGTGCACTTCTTGAATCATACTTGACCGACCGTCAATTTCGAGTCATACACGAAGAAGCAATAACCGAATGGAAAGACATATCAGCTGGAGTACCGCAAGGTAGTGTTCTAGGACCTATATTGTACTTACTCTATACGGCTGATATACCAAACGATGACAACACAACATTAGCTCTGTTTGCCGACGATACGGCAATTTTATCAACACGTAATAATCAGCTCACTGCAACTGATAACTTACAGAAGTCAATTAACAGTATCTTTGCCTGGACAAGACGTTGGAAAATTAAGATCAATGGCGATAAATCGGTGCATGTTAACTATACGTTACGTAAAACCGAAAATGTCCAAATAGTACTGAATCAATCACCAATCCCACAAAAAGATTCAGCAAAATATCTTGGAATGCACCTCGACTCTCGTCTAAACTGGAAACACCACGTCTATCAGAAAAAAATTCAAATTAAAGAAAAAATGCGAAAACTTTATTGGTTAGTCGGACCCCGCTCCGAGTTAACCATCGAAAACAAACGTCTACTGTACGTAGCAATTATAAAACCGATCTGGATTTATGGCATTCAACTGTGGGGTTGTGCCAGTAAGTCTAACATCGATGTAATACAACGCTGTCAAAACATCGCCCTTCGGACCATCACTGCAGCCTACCGGTTCGAAAGAAACAACGCAATTCACCGTGATATGATGCTGCCTACAGTAGCAGACGAAATCCAAAGGTTTGCTCGCAAGCACGAGACGAGGCTAGATCACCATGTCAATCCACTAGCCATTCAATTATTAGATAACTCCAAGGATATCAGACGTCTTAAGCGTCTGAAACCATACGACTTAGTTTAAGATTTTAAATTAAGGCAGGGGCCACTTCGTTGGAAGTGTCTCCATCAACGTGTAATATATATATTTTGTATCTAGTATGTAAAATATGTATAATTGTCAAACATATTTATAAAGACCTTTGGGTCGTTTAAATAATAAAGCCCCAGGGCATTTAAAAAAAAAAAAAAAAAAATCAATAGTAAATAAAATAATATTTAAAATTATCATTATTACTTTTTGAGATAGCGTCTGTTGATCTTGTAGCAGCTTTTAAAAGCTGGGCATTTAAAAAAAAAAAAATGAATGATAATAGCAATAATAGTAATGTTATAGCCTTACCAGTTGTTGATGAAAATATTATACTTGGAAGCACTGCTGAAATATCTGAAATATCATCAACATCTTTAACTGATGAAATAAATACGAAAATGGAAATTATGATTGGTCTGCAAAATCGAGCTGGGGCTATAAATGAAGAAAAACAAAAACATATTTTAAAACATTGCAATAAAATTATTGAATTACTTACAAACGAATCAAAACCTATGCAAACTGAAGATATAAATACAATTAACATAAAAAAAAATATTGAAAAACAACCACGTTTCTTTACTAAAAATAAAAAAAATAAACTTGAATTTCATCAATTGTCGTCGAGTGAAGGTAATATAATAAGAAAATCCTTACTGAATAATACAAGTGTTTTAAATGTTCATTCATATGACGATCATTCTTATAGCGCTAAAAGAAAATGAATTTCTTAATATATTGTTGAATTGTATCTTTTAAATGACGATCGTAAGTGAATAATTAATATTGTGTTTTTTTTTTTAACTGTGTATTATTAAATTTATTAACTATTAATGTATTTAACTATTTTAATTATAATTAATATAATAAAATATTATATTATATTATAATTTATAATGAAAAAGATGTTATCGGTTTATCAATGTTATCACATTTTGATGGGTCTAGGACATTTCGCCGCGACCGATTCGCCGTGACCGTTTCGCCGCAGACCGTTTCGCCGCCGCACCGTTTCGCCGTCGACTTTTTCGCCGCCGGACATTTCGCCGCGGACCGTTTCGCCGCGACCGTTTCGCCGGCGGACTATTCGCCGTGACCGTTTCAATAATATCAATAATACCAATGATATGTACCTACCTACCTATTATTAATATAGATACAACAATACTAAGATTATGAAACCTCACCACCCGACATATTTCATGCGTTTATCCCTGATTATCACACTTTGAATTTTTAAACATAAATTTCGATATGTTTCTCAATTCAAATCAGATACGTTTATCACCCCTTCTACTAGAACTTTCAGCTTATATTTCTATTTGTGCATAAATGCGCAGCTCATAATCATGTGCACGTGAATGCAGCCATGAACTTGCACTCTATGGGCCGGGGCAAACGCTTTTTTTTAAAAGGGCATAATATGAACTTTAATAATTAAAATTGGAATACGTTTTGAAATATTTTTAATATTGCTTATGAAATTTATTATGTTACTCTATCTTTTTATTTATGTTAATTTGGAATTACGTTCATTTGTATTTAATTTTGTTTATTAATATGTAATGTAACAATCGTAGTTATTTTCACTAATAGACTAAAAAAAAAATTATAAATAAATACATTTTTCAATTTTATAATAATTAAAATATGGAATAAGTTTTAAAATATTTTGAATGTTACTTATCAAATGTATTATGTTATTCTATCTTTTTATTTGTGTTAATTTGAAATTAGGTTTATATGTATGTAATTTTGTTTATTATATTATGTAATGTAACTCACTACCACCATCACAAGCATTACGCTTAAAGGAGGTAGTTACTTTATTGTAAACATTTAATAATATGTAAATCATATTATGTATATTTTTACAATAAAAATTTAAAAAAAAAAAAAAAAAAAAATTAACAAAGTCCCGCAAAAAAAATTTTTTTAGAAAGAAAAAATAGCCAACGTTCACGGCTTAATGTAATACATTATACGCTACAAAGTCAAATTAGACGGATCAGCAATATTAAATAATAAATATAAACATATTGGAACAAATTAGGTCAGGATTGGACGTATTATAATAAGTACCTACTAATATATAGTAGGCAGAGATTTGATTGAATTTTTGTTGATGGGGAGGAGCTTTAATATTTCTTTACGAAATAAGAAGTGGAGTCTTTGAAAAAAATGTTCAATTATTTTGGGAGACTAGGTCTAAAGCACTCCCCTGCAATCTCCGCCTATGAGTCCAATACTCTGGAATTCTAAAAATAATAATATTGTTAACTCATTGATTGTTACATAGGTAATTAATTTAATTGATTAATATAGACGTAATACTCCTCGCGTGTACCTATACCAACATATAACATAGGTTTAGTCGTAAGTATCTATGGTTTATTTGATGACCCATTGACCCAATTGTATCATATTATGCCTATAGTGTTCATTATACAATGTTCATAATACATCACAGTATAATGGTTTTTAGCTGTCTCAACTCTCAAAAATGGAAAATATAAACAACCCAAAACACAAAAATAACTGTAAAAAACAGTATCCTTTGAGTTGGGGGCCTTCAGGAGGGGGGCCCTATTTGCGCCAATAGTTATTAGCTTATAAGTTATAGGTACTTACCAATATGATGTACCGCAATATTAAATACTGTTTTTGAAATAGAATATTAGCATAATATATTAATGTTTGTAAGAATCCTGGTTTTTTACCACCAGAAAACTACCCATGACGAAAGGGGAACACTTTCATCATGACCTGTGAGCCGCACCGCGTGTGACCCGAGGGCCAAGTCGGTGGAACTCACAGGTTTTGATACACGCATCAACAATTAAATGTTGAAGATTTATAAAAAGGGGAAAAAGAATATTAATAATAAATAAATAAAAGAATAAGATGAGGGTAGTCATGTGGGTGTATTTTACACAGTCATACAATAAATATTTATGTTTTGGTAAGTTACCAATTAACAATATAATAATTTAGGCACATGGCAATGTAAAGAACAATATAATAATTTAGCCACATGGCAATTTCAGAAACAATATAATAATTTAGACACATGGCAATGTTATAAACAATATAATAATTTAGGAAAGCGATAAGAGAAAATAATATATATAGTTTAGGAAAGAAATTAAGTAAACACGTTCTTTCCAGGCCCACGGGAGACGACACATCATATTATTCATGATGGACTCTCGCAGGGTTACCGGATAAGATACGAGAGGAGATCATTTAAAAAGAACGGGACCTGCATCTTGCGACGCCTAAAAATCGTGCTTTATAAAAGGGGGGCCAAAGGGGAAAAATGGATACATTACAAGACTATCTGTTGTTGAGATGTTGCGGTGGTCCGACGATATGGGTAGGCTGGCGAAAATGCCGCCGGCACACACGCGGCCGACACGGCCCACCTGGTCGTCGGAACATTAGCCCCATGGTGGAGAAGGAAACAGCGACCAGAAATGACATGGCCACCACGGCCCAACGGCGTTGTCTAGCCCATCATAGTAATATGGTCAGCCTCGGTTGAAGAAGAGAGTCACTTGACGATGTTGAAGATGTATAATATAATAACGTGCACGAGGTGTTTGTCAAAAATGTCCAAGTTCAGGAGACGTAAAATTGGCGTACGTGTGCCAAAGTCAGTGGTTATGAAAAGGGGTGTTCACTTGTCGTTAGCTGGAACGGCTCGTCGGTTCGTCAAGAGCGAAAGTTGAAGAAGTAGGGCAGATCAGTGTCGGCGTTTGTTGGGGATTATACAATAATTAATGGAATTACAGAATGCCATGTCGGCAGGCACCGACGGACGCGACAGACGCGACCGGTGGCGACGGGCGGCGGGCGGCGGGCAACCGCGGCACGTCGGCGACGAACACTGCATGGTGAAGGGGGAGCGGGGAACATTAATTGCATAACACTGCGGTCATTTCTGCCTTAGCGCGCGATAATCATAATAATATATAAATAAGGTATGCTCATTAGTGGCAATATGGATACAGGTATGTTTGTGATAATAATAATATTAGTGCAAAAAATGCTGTGACGTTACAGAATCCCCCCAACAAATTGTTGAAGGTGTCTGCAAGAATACCTGAAGACCATTTGTTGTAGAGTAAGAGAGCAGAATTTTTTGGGAATGACCATAGACTAGCAATCAGAGGGGATATAACATTTTAATTGGGGACATCATAGTAATATCAAATACATAATAATAAAATTTAATTTGCAACCATAAATTAATAATTTAGTTGGGTTAGGGAGTATAGGTGGTAAGGGTTCTAGCATCACAATGATAATATGAATAAAACCTACACATCTGTGCGCACACAGTATATAATAATAATAAAAAACTAGCACGTTAGTGCGAACACTTTATAATAATAACATATTTAATAATAATAAAACCTACCAATTATAATTGACTGACTAGTCCAGGGGGTGATGATGATACCACTGACCACTATATTCCTAACCGGGAAACCTAACGGGGAAAAGGGGGAAGGGACTCTGGTCAGTAATGCCTTACGGGGGCACGACTGCACAGGCTACGACCACATTATGGGGACGTAATGTGGAAGGGGCAAGACAAAAAAAATAAAATAAAACTATTGTGTACAGGCAAGACAACGAGGCCTTACACTGCTTAAGTAACTCTGGACACTATTATTACACACATGGCAAGCCATGGTGGGACCTAACGATTATTAAGGGGGGGCTAACAAGAAGGTTCCTGCATGTTGTGGTGAAAGAGCGGTCAAGAGGCGGGGTCTGGTGGCTCTTTTATACCCATAAAGGGTATTCACGTTCCGGGTCATCGCTACGCGGGCATTGGGCCGCTAGAGTGAATCGGCGCCGCCGCCCCGACGCACACAGGGACAACTGGTTTTGACACCAGCTGTATATGCGACGTGAGGAAGCTCGCTAACCGCTGGGCAACAATAGCATTCACTCATGATGGACCCAAGCCCGCGTCCTCACCGGTTTACGTGTCACCACAACACCGGTTTTTTTTTAACAGAAGAGTGTCTCAGACTCTTTGCCGGCCAGGGAGTAGTATCGGTACTCCCTGGAAGACGGGGTTCCCTACCGAGCTGGGGGTCAACGAATTTTAAAGAAAGTTTATGAGAGACAGAAAAAAGGCGGGGTAGTATAGGGACATAGGGGGGGGGGAGAACGCGGAAAGTTACGAATTAAATGACCCGGGCCTATCATATGTTGTACGCACAACAGTGCTGAGCTGAGGCTCGCGCACAGTGGTGACTCCGTGTCGAGCAGAGTACACCACCGTACAACCCCCCATTAAAATGGAGTCCCGGGGACATTATTTGTATCACCAAAAGTTGTATCATATAACCAGCATTAAAATATGATTCAGATAATTATTTGTTTGAATATTTATAAATTAAGTAACGGGTGGTACATAGGGTTTTAACTGAGTTACATTGTGTGTACCACGGGGCGTATCATCTTCTGGATGGATTAGTTCGTACGCATTAACCTTTTTGATACTTTTTATTTTGAAGGGACCATCATAGAGTAAGAAGAATTTTGACATTTGTTTATCAATTTTGTTACTGAGTTTGTGGGTGCGGACTAAAACGAGATCATTTATTCTAAAAAAGACGGGGTTGAGGTGTTCTTTTTGATATTTTTTACGGTATTCAGATTTTGAGAGTTGTATTTCTTGAGCTAATGTTAATTGTTTATTGAAATCTATTGGATAACTTTCATTGGGGAAATGTATGAACTGAGTAAGAGGGTTATGTTTTTTATCTTGTAGAAAAAGAGCTGAGGGGGTTTGATGGGTGGATTCATGACGTACGTTATTGAGTGTCCACTCTATGTATGGGACATACTGAGGCCAAGACGAATGTTTTTGGTGGCAATACGTCCTGAACATCCTTCCTAGCTCCCTCATGACACGTTCTGCAGGGTTAGATTGAGGGTGATAAATACTAGTGTGAGAAACTTGAATTTGATATTTTTTAAGAGAGGTTTGCCAATACTTGCTAATAAATTGCCGACCGTGGTCAGAAACAATATTTTTTGGAACTCCATAATTTGGGAAATAATCTGTTGTTAGCTTTTTTATATAAATTTTAGCATTGGCGCGCCTGAGGGGATATAATTTAATAAAACGACTGAAGTTATCAACAATAACAAAAATATAAGAAAGTTGGAATATACCAACGGGGAGAGGACCATAAAAGTCAACTAATAATTTATCAAGGGGTTTGTTTGAAAGAATGGGTTGCATAGGACCAGCAATGCGAGTAGTCTTAGGTTTGCACTTTTGACATAACTCACATGCTTGAACTACAGAGCGAACAGTTTTAAACATTGAAGGGAAATAGCAGATGTTTTTAATAGAATGAGCAGTTTTTAGGGGACCAATATGAGCATAATAGTCATGAAATAAAATAATAATTTGTTTTACCATATGGCTGGGCAGATATAGGGACCACTGAGTGTCATGTTTAAACTTACGAATGAATAATATATTGTTTTTGAGATTATAATAAGTGTGCCATGATGGTAAAGGGTTCGAATTTAATAATATAATAATTTTGGATAACTTGGGATCCTTTTGTTGTTCTGTGGAAATATTATTTCAAATTGAGATAATGTCAGGAGGAATTGGTGGTGGTAATGTGTAATGTAAGATACGGGGAGCGTCTTTTGGTGGTTGATCATCACGACCTAGGGGGTGGCGAGAAAGAGCATCTATGGGATTTTCTTTCCCGGGGCAATGATAAATTTTGAGGTCAAACTCTTGAAGGGCAAGAGTCCAACGTGTGAGACGAGTATTTTTTAATTTACATGAAAAAAGAAAAGTTAAGGCTTTATGATCAGTATACAATTTTATTGGGTGTCCAAGGATATAGATTTTAAATTTTTGACAGGCAAAAAGGATTCCTAATAACTCTAGTTCAGTCACAGTGTAATTCCTCTCGGCGCCACACAGTGACCTACTAGCGAAAGAAAGGGTGTTACGTTGGCCGTCACTATCAATTTGGACAGACGCGACCGGTGGCGACGGGCGGCGCGCAACCGCGGCACGTCGGCGACGAACACTGCATGGTGAAGGGGGAGCGGGGAACATTAATTGCATAACACTACGGTCATTTCTGCCTTAGCGCGCGATAATCATAATAATATATAAATAAGGTATGCTCATTAGTGGCAATATGGATACAGGTATGTTTGTGATAATAATAATATTAGTGCAAAAAATGCTGTGACGTTACATGTTCTAACCATATGCAGCCATGCCTTATTATTTTGTTACCATAACAATTTTTCCTTTGAAAAAACATTTATTTGAATAGTTTTTGATAATTCCTAACAGTTTCAACACAGTTTAGTGTGTATAACTGTTTATTATTTCGATATGCAGAAGGAGTGCATTAACATTTTCAAGTGCCTATACCTAGTTCAATAAATTGGTCATTGGAGATCACAAATTACATTCATATATTTTAATGTAGGTAAGTATATTAGTAAGTATTTTTTTAATTTGTATCTAATAAGATGTAATAATAATAGATTATTTATATTTTGTATTCACAATTTAGATGTTGGTTATGCCAAACATTAAAATAATTTCGATAATTATTGGTTTTTTTTTTTGTTGTTTTTTTAAAGAATATTTTACCGTCATAATTTCGTCAATCCGAATATCCGATATCAGGTGGATTACAAAGTATTCAACGACTGTGAGGATTTCCGAAATTATGTAAATTATAAAAATTCACATTGTACTCGTACACTATACACTGTACACTGACACTTTGTCATCATATTATATGGAGTCT
>JANEHU010002340.1:0-27399 GCA_027563435.1 Nasonovia ribisnigri | reverse complement strand
ATGATATTCTTAAAATTCTTCCGAAAAGAAAATGTCTAATTGAGCCTTTTGTAGGTGCGGGTTCTGTATTTTTAAATACTAATTATAATAGTTATATTTTAGCAGATATTAATAGTGATCTTATTAATTTGTTTAATATTGTTAAAACACGTATTTTAGATTTTGTTAATGATGCACAAGCTTTTTTTACTCCTCGTACTAACAAGTTAGATTTTTATTCTATACATCGTGCTATATTTAATAGTAGTTCTAATAATTATCAGAAAGCTTTAATTTTTTTATATTTAAATAGACATTGTTATAACGGATTATGTCGATATAATTTAAAAGGAGAGTTTAATGTGCCTTTTGGACGTTATAAAAAACCATATTTTCCACAAAAAGAATTATATCAATTTTCTGAACACGCTCAAAAAGCAGTATTTACATGTTCTTCTTATAATATTACTTTAAAAAATATTAGTACTGATTCTGTAGTATACTGTGATCCACCTTATATTCCTTTATCTAAAACCTCTAACTTTACTGGATATTACGTTAATAATTTTGATTTTTATGAACATAAAAAATTAGTATATCTCATAGAATCTATTGTTAAACAAAGATCTATTCCTTTTCTGATATCAAATCAAGATATTTTGTCTACACGTTTATTATATCACAAAGCTTTTTTGTATTTTATAAAATCTCCACGTTCTATTGGTTGTACTATAAATAGTCGGAAAAAAATTAATGAATTATTAGCATTATATAATTAATATTATTTTTTAAAAAAATACCATATTAATATATTTGAAATAAAGGATAGGAAAATAATATGAAAAAATTTTTTTTAGCTTCTTCAATTTTATCTGCTGATTTTGCACGTTTAGGAGAAGAGACTCAAAAGGTAATAGATGCAGGAAGTGATTTAATACATTTTGATGTTATGGATAATCATTATGTACCTAATTTGACTATGGGTCCTATGATTCTAGAATCATTGCGCAATTATAATATCACAGCACCTATCGATGTGCATTTAATGGTAAAACCAGTAGACAATTTAATCCCTCAGTTTGCCAAAGCTGGAGCTACTTTTATTACCTTTCATCCTGAAGCTACTGATCATATTGAACGAACAGTCCATTTAATTAAAGATCATGGATGTAAAGTGGGATTAGCTTTTAACCCAGCAACTCCTCTAAACTTCCTTGATTATATATTAGAAAAATTAGACTTGATTTTATTAATGTCAGTTAATCCAGGATTTGGAAATCAGTCTTTTTTACCATCTACATTGAATAAATTACGTCAAGTAAGAAAAATTATCGATTCTAACTTTTCTGATATTCTTCTAGAAGTGGATGGAGGAGTAAAATTAGAAAATATTGCTGAAATAGCATTTTCTGGAGCAAATGTTTTTGTTATTGGTTCTGGATTATTTAAATATTCTAATTATAATTTAATTATTAAAAAAATTCGACAAGAACTAGAACATACTTCTTCAAAATCTATTCATTAATATTTTATTTGGAATATACAATGATTTTTTTCAAACCTGTTGTGTTTAGTGCCGTACAACCTTCTGGAAATTTAACTATTGGAAATTATATAGGCACCATGCGTTATTGGTCTAAAATGCAAAATAATTATGATTGTTTATATTGTATTGCTGATCTACATGCATTAACTGCACAAGAAAAAAAGTTATGTTTAAAAAAAAATACATTTGATGCATTATCATTTTATTTAGCTTGTGGAGTAGATCCTCAAAAAAGTATTATTTTTATTCAATCTCATGTTTATCAACACAGTCAATTAAATTGGATTCTAAATTGTTTTAGTCAATTTTCAGAATTACTCCGTATGACACAATTTAAAGCAAAAAAAAGTATGGACGGAAAATACGTACAACACACAAATGTAGGCTTGTTTAATTATCCAGTCTTGATGGCATCAGATATTTTATTATATCAAACTAATTTTGTTCCAGTGGGACAGGATCAAAAACAGCATGTAGAATTAACTCGAACTATAGCTAAGCGTTTTAATTCTGTATATGGCAATATATTTACATTACCAGAACCATTAATTCATCAATATGGTTCTAAAATTATGTCTTTATTAGAACCAAAAAAAAAGATGTCTAAATCTGATCTAAATAAAAATAATGTAATTTTTTTATTAGATGATATACGATCTGTTATTTTAAAAATCAAGCATGCTGTTACTGATTCAGACAGACCATCTAAAATAGACTATCATTTAATAAATAAACCAGGAATTGCTAATTTATTAGAAATTCTTTCTGCTATTACTAATAAAGAAATTAATGTTTTATTACAAGAACTAGATGGTATGATGTATTCAGAATTAAAAAGTATTGTATCAGATTGCTTGTCTAAGTTTTTATCTAAATTACAAAAATCCTATCATTATTATCGCAATAATGAATCTTATTTAAAAAAAATAGCATACGAGGGAGCAATAAAAGCTCAATTGAGATCTGAAGAAACTCTAAAAATAATACATTCTAAATTAGGAATAGTGCCATTTTTTAAATAAACCAGAAATTATTTTTCTAGTTTATTTTTAAATATAATAGTAATTTTAATTAATAATATTTGTATTAAATTGTTTTACAGGATCTTTCTATTTTTTGTATTTATATAAATTAATATAGATAAAAAAAATACTATACCATATAATATATTTGAACTTATTAATGTAGCATATAATCCTTTTCTTTCTACTATAGGACTAGTAACAATAAATGTAAGCAGAGTTCCTATTGTACCAAATAGTAAAATTAAATTTATTAATTTTGGAGAAGGTTCTTTTATTTGCAATGATGCTAATGTTATTATAATAGTATAAATAGCACTGGAGAAAAAACCTAAACTAATAATCATATATTTCTGTAATAGAAAACTCTCGCTATGAATAAACCCATACATTAATATAGTAGAAATACTAGTAAGAAATATAAAGATACGATTTAAATCAAAAAATTTAATAATACAACTAAAAAACCACATGCCAATCATATAAGACATCCAAAAACTACTGACTAAACTACCTGTTTTTTTTATATTAACATGCATATATTCAGTAATATATTGTGGGACCCAAGAAATAAATCCTAATTGTCCTAAAATATATAATAATGCTGCTATAGATAATAGTAAAACATTGATATTCCATTTTTCTTTTATATTGTTAATTTTTTTTATATCAGTTTTTAACTGTGTAAAATTTAGATTAATTGTTAAAATAAAAATAAGTAAATAGATTGCTCCTATGCATATATAAGTCCAATACCAAATAATTTTATTTTCTAAAAGAAAAGCGGTAATAATTGGAAATATCATACCTGACATACTAAAAAAAGAGTCAGTTAATAATAATTGAGAACTTCTTTGTGAACCTGAATATAAATTAGTGATAATAAACGTGCCTATCGACATAGTTATTCCACTAACTAATCCAAGTATAAATATATTCATTGAAAATAAAAATACATTCTTACCAAGAACTATACCTGTTATAGATATAATTGTAAGAACAAATCCAAGTATAAGTTGTTTTTTTAATGATATAATTTCTATCAACCAAGAATTAAGAAAAATGGATATCAGAATTCCTCCATTTAAAAATGTAAACGTATTGCTCATTTGAGATACAGTTAAATGAAAATAATTAGCAATATTTCCCATGATCATCCCAGTAACAACGACTAATGCGCCCGTAAATGCATATGAAAAAAAACTAATCCATGTAAGTCCTATTCGGTTCATTTTTTTCATTTTTTGTGCCTTATTATAAATAATAAATTTATAAAAATATTATTAAATATATTATATATTTTATTATTTCATCTTTAATTAATGTTATATAAAATAATCTTATTTTTTTTTAATCATCAAGAAAACATTGATTAAAATTTAAATGTTTTAATAAAATAAGTTTAATTTTACTGAAATATGATGTATATTTTATTTTTAAAAATTTACAGTATATTGAATATAATTTAAAATATTTTATAAAGAGTTTTAATATAAATATATTTTAGGAAATTTAATGATATCAAAAAAAAATTAATGACACGAGATACTTTTGATGAGTTAATTTTACCTTTTTATAATCCTGTTTCTTTTATTCCTATAAAAGGAAAAGGCAGTCGTATATGGGATCAATCAGGTAAAGAATACATTGATTTCTCCGGAGGTATTGCCGTTTCATCATTAGGACACTGCCATCCCCTTTTAAATAAAGCATTAAAAAAACAAAGTAAAATATTATGGCATGTAAGCAATTTTTTTACGAATGAACCAAGTTTAAAATTAGCTAAAAAATTAATTTCATTTAGTTTTGCATCGAAAGTTTTTTTTGCAAATTCTGGTGCTGAAGCTAATGAAGCCGCTTTCAAATTAGCACGTTATTATTCATCTAAAATATATAATATTAAGAAAAATAAAATTATTTCTTTTTATAATTCATTTCATGGACGTACATTTTTTACTGTTTCTGTTGGCGGACAATCAAAATATTCTGATAGTTTTGGACCTAAACCCTCAGGAATAATACATGCTTCATTTAATGATATTGATACGGTAAAAGACTTAATTAATGAAAATATTTGTGCGATAGTTATAGAATTAATTCAAGGAGAAGGAGGAATAGTACCAGCTACTATACCTTTTATTAAAGAACTACGATTACTTTGTAATCAGTATAATATTCTTTTGATATTTGACGAAATACAAACTGGAATAGGTAGGACCGGAAAATTGTTTTCTTATGAACACTATGGTGTCACTCCAGATATTTTAACTCTTGCAAAATCATTAGGAGGAGGTTTTCCAATCAGTGCAATGTTGACTACAGATAAAATTGCATCTGTAATTAAAGTGGGAATACATGGTACTACATATGGAGGAAACCCTCTTGCTTGCACTGTAGCAGAATCTGTTATTGATATTGTTAATACTAAAAAAGTTTTATCTGGAGTTGAAAAAAAATTTGAACAAATAGTATTTGAATTAAATATTATTAATAAACGCTTTAATATTTTTAAAGAAATAAGAGGACGAGGTTTATTAATAGGTATTGTATTAAAATCAGAATATTCTCATAAAATACATGAAATATTAAAATGTTCTTTATTAGAAGGTGTTATTTTTTTAACAGCTGGGACGAATGTTATTCGTTTAGCACCATCACTAATTATTAGTACATTTGATATTATGGAAGGAATGAAACGTTTTTATCGTGCTTTAGAAAAGTGTGTATTTTAAGAAAAATTTTTCTTGCTTAATGGTTTGATTAATTGAAAAAGATAGAAGTATTACTCTATATCTACCGTAGTAATTAAAGTGACAATATTTAATAATATTAAAACTTACATGTACACAGAAAAAATTATTTTGAATTATTAAAAATACAATATTTTATGTGTTTTTTGGAGTAATCAATGATTTGTTTTTTTTTAAAAACAATAATATTAATGTCTATAATATTATTTGTTCCAAAATCTTTTTCAGAGTCTTTGTCTGATGTTTATCTGCAGTCTCATTCAAAAATAAAAAATACATTTATATTTAAAAATTCCAATGAAAAACTAGGTTATGCTTTAGGTGTTTCATTAGGAAATTATGTTAATCAATCTTTTGAAAAACAAAAAAAAATAGGAATAGAACTAGATAAATACAGCCTTTTAAAAGGAGTTCAAGATGCTATTTCTGGTAATTTAAAGTTATCGCATCAAGAAATTTCTTCAATTTTAAAAGATTTAGAAGAAAAGTTAAATAATGCAACTAAAATTCAATTTGAAAGAAATGCAAAAGAGAACTCTATTCAAGGAGAATTATATATGAAAAATTTTTATAAATTAAAAGGTGTTAAAAAAACGTCTACTGGTCTTTTGTATCTTGTAGAAAAAGAAGGATCAGGAGAAAAATTAACAAATAATACAAAAATCACAGTTCATTATAAAGGACAATTTATTAATGGTATAGAATTTGATAATTCTTATATAAGAGGAAAACCTATATCATTGATATTAAAAGACGTAATATTAGGTTGGCAAGAAGGTTTAAAATATATCAAAAAAGGCGGTAAGATCAAGTTAGTTATACCACCTCATTTAGGATATGGAGAAAAAGATGTGAATGGAATTCCTGGCAACTCTACTTTAATTTTTGATATAGAATTATTAGATGTAGTTAATACAATATAGTATACTGATAATGATCTATTTTTAAAACTAGTGTAATTAAAAATATTTCGGTGTAAATTTTTAAAAGATGAATTATACAATATTAGTAACAGGTCCTTCTTATGGGACACAAAATGCAAGTACTGCTTTTTTATTTTGTCAAGCTTTAGTGCAAACAAAAAATAAATTACATAGTGTATTTTTTTATTGCGATGGAGTTCTTAATGCTAATAGGATGATTACACCAGCAAGTGATGAATTTAATTTAATCAAAGCATGGCAAGAATTAAATAAAAAACATAAAGTAAATTTATATGTTTGTAATAGTGCAGCTCTTAGAAGAGGTGTTATACAAGATGAAAAAATATTAGATGGAAATGTGAAAAAAGGTAATTTAGCACTTCTTTTTCAAATAACAGGATTATTAGAGCTAGCAAATGCTATAAAAATATGTGATCGTATAATACAATTTTAATTAAGTGTGTATATTTTAATGAAAATGATTGCTTGTATTTTTTCTCATGCCCCACATGGTACTAGTTTTGGTAGAGAAGGATTAGATGCTATTTTAAGTATTTCTTCAATTCTCAAGAAAATAGCCTTATTTTTTATTGGTGATGGTGTTTTGCAATTAATTCAAAGTCATCAATCAGAAAATATTTTAGCACGTAATTATACCTCAGCTTTTTCTATACTATCTTTTTATAATATTAAAGATTTTTATTGTTGCAAATCATCATTAATCGAACGAGGTTTAAACAAGAATCAGAATTTTATATTAAACATAGATATATTAGAGTCATATAATTTGCGTTTAAAATTAGATAGTTACGATGCAATTATTAATTTTTAAGGCGTATAAATATGTTACATACTTTAATGAAATCTCCTTTTGAGATCAATGTTGCTTTTCTTATAAGTATGTTGAAAAAATCAGATGATTTTTTGGCGCTTCAAGATGGTGTTCTGATTGCATTAAAAGATAATATTTTTTTAAAAAGTATAATTTTATCTCCAGTAAGATTGTATCTTATAAAAGAAGATGTTTATGCTCGGGGTATTCATCAAAACATTTCTAGTGAATTTATTCTCATAAGTTATATACATTTCGTTTCATTAACATTTAAACATAAAAAACAGATGACTTGGTAAAAGTGCTGAGTTATATATTTACAGTCCTATCTTAAAATTCTTCATAATAGCAAAATATTTTTTTTATTGATATTGTGTTGATATTTTTTCAAAAAATCAATTAAAAAATAGGAGTTTTTATGGCCACAGTAAATCAATTGGTCCGCAAGCCTCGTTTACGGAAAGTTTCTAAAAGTAGTGTTCCTGCTTTAGGTGGAAGTCCTCAAAAAAGAGGTGTTTGTATTAGAGTTTACACTACTACACCTAAAAAACCGAATTCAGCTTTACGTAAAGTATGTCGCGTACGATTAACTAATGGTTTTGAAGTTACTGCTTATATTGGAGGTGAAGGTCATAATTTACAAGAACATTCTGTTATTTTAATACGAGGTGGTCGTGTTAAAGATTTACCTGGAGTTCGATATCATATTGTTAGAGGTTCGTTAGATTGTGCCGGTGTTAAAGATCGGAAAAAAGGTCGCTCTAAATATGGAGTCAAAAAACCAAAAGTATAAAAATGATTTTTTTAATTATAATTACAACTATTTATTTTTTATATATTTTTAATTAAATGGAGTTTTTATGCCACGTCGCCGTATTATTAGTATTCGAAAAATTTTGCCAGATCCAAAGTTTGCTTCAGAATTACTAGCTAAATTTATTAATATCCTCATGATAGATGGTAAAAAATCTATTGCCGAAGTTATTGTTTATACTGCTTTAAGAAATCTATCTAAACGTACAAATAAAAAAGAATTAGAAGCATTTGAAATTGCTTTAGAACATGTACGTCCAACAGTAGAAGTAAAATCTCGTCGAGTTGGAGGATCAACATATCAAGTGCCTGTTGAAGTTCGTCCAGTTCGAAGAAATGCTTTGGCTATGCGTTGGATTGTAGAATCTGCCCGCAAACGTGCAGACAAATCTATGTCTTTACGTTTATCAAATGAACTTTATGATGCATTAGAAAACAAAGGAACAGCAGTCAAAAAAAGAGAAGAAGTACATAGAATGGCAGAAGCTAATAAAGCATTCGCTCATTATCGTTGGTAATGTTATCAGAGTTCAAACGTTATATTTTTTTTTAATTTTATTGAGGAACACATCTTAATTAGGCTCATGAGGTCTAATTTTTAAAAACCTAAAAATGAGAGAAAGATAATGTCTCGTACAACACCTATTTCTCGATATCGTAATATTGGAATTAGTGCTCATATAGATGCGGGTAAAACAACTACCACTGAAAGAATCCTATTTTATACAGGTATCAATCATAAAATTGGTGAAGTTCATGATGGCGCAGCTACTATGGATTGGATGGAGCAAGAACAAGAAAGAGGGATTACTATTACATCGGCAGCGACAACAGCGTTTTGGAGCGGAATGGCTGGTCAATTTAAATCGCACAGAATTAATATTATTGACACACCTGGACATGTTGATTTTACTATAGAAGTAGAACGCTCGATGCGTGTATTAGATGGTGCTGTTATGGTTTATTGTGCAGTAGGTGGTGTGCAACCACAGTCAGAAACTGTATGGCGTCAAGCAAATAAATATAAAGTACCTCGTATAGCATTTGTAAATAAAATGGATCGTATGGGAGCTAATTTTTTAAAAGTAGTAACACAAATTAAAACACGTTTAGGTGCTAATCCTGTTCCTCTTCAACTAGCAATTGGTTCAGAAGATACTTTTATTGGAATAATAGATTTAATTAAAATGAAAGCAATTCATTGGGAAGATTCTGATCAAGGTTTAACATTTACTTATAATCCAATTCCTGTAGAAATGATAAAATCTGCAGAAAAATGGCATCAAAATTTACTTGAATCTGCAGCAGAGTCCAATGAAGATCTTTTAGAAAAATATTTAAACGGAATTGAATTATCTGAAAATGAAATTAAGTCTGCATTAAGAAAGCGTGCTTTAAACAATGAAATTACACTTATTACTTGTGGCTCAGCTTTTAAAAACAAAGGAGTTCAAGCTTTATTAGATGCAATAATAGAATATTTGCCTGCTCCTAATGATATTCGAGATATTAAAGGTATATTAAATAACAAAGAGAATACTCCAGCGATTAGAACTTCTAATGATAAAGCTCCTTTTTCTGCTTTAGCTTTCAAAATTGCTAATGATCCATTCGTAGGTAATTTAACTTTTTTTCGTGTGTATTCAGGAATAGTGAAATCTGGAGATACAGTATTTAATTCTGTTAAATCTCAAAAAGAACGATTTGGAAGGATTGTTCAAATGCATGCTAATAAAAGAGAAGAAATAAAAGAAGTGCATGCAGGTGATATAGCTGCAGCTATTGGTTTAAAAGATGTTACTACTGGTGATACTTTATGTGATTTAAAAGAACCAATTATATTAGAAAGAATGGAATTTCCTGAACCAGTAATATCTATTTCTGTAGAACCTAAAACTAAAATAGATCAAGAAAAAATGGGTTTGGCACTAGGAAGATTAGCAAAAGAAGATCCTTCTTTTCGAGTTCGAACTGATCAGGAATCCAACCAAACAATAATTTCTGGAATGGGTGAATTGCATTTAGAGATTATTATTGATCGTATGAAAAGAGAATTTAGCGTTGATGCTAATGTTGGAACACCTCAAGTTGCATATCGTGAAACTATTCTTAATAAAGTCAGTGATGTTGAAGGAAAGCATATTAAACAATCAGGTGGAAGAGGTCAATATGGTCATGTTGTTATAGAATTGTTCCCATTAGAACCAGGAGGGCAAGGATATGTGTTTATTAATGATATAAAAGGAGGGGTTATACCTAATGAATACATATCAGCCATCGATAAAGGAATTCAAGAGCAATTAAAATATGGACCATTAGCTGGTTATCCTGTAGTTGATATTGGTATACGTCTTTATTTTGGATCTTATCACGATGTTGATTCATCTGAATTAGCTTTTAAATTAGCGGCATCTATAGCATTTAAAAAAGGTTTTAAAGAAGCAAAGCCAATTTTGTTAGAGCCCATTATGAAAGTAGAAGTAGAAACTCCAGATGATTATATGGGAGATGTTATAGGTGATTTAAATCGTAGAAGAGGTGTGATTGAAGGTATGAAAGATTTGTCAATTGGTAAAATTATTAATGCATGTGTTCCTTTATCTGAAATGTTTGGTTATGCTACTGATTTGCGCTCTCAAACTCAAGGAAGAGCTTCTTATTGTATGGAATTTTTAAAATATGTAGAAGCACCTGGGAGTATTTCTAAAGAAATTATTGAGAAACGAGAGAAATAGAAGTTTTTTATAATTGATACATTTTTATATATCAAAAAATACTATTTAAGGAATAAAACAATGTCTAAAGAAAGATTTAAACGTTTAAAACCTCATATAAATGTAGGTACTATTGGTCATGTAGATCATGGTAAAACTACCTTAACAGCAGCCATTACAACTGTTTTATCAAAAAATATGGTGGTTCTGCACGTGCTTTTGACCAGATAGACAATGCACCAGAAGAAAAAGCTAGAGGTATTACAATAAATACTTCTCATGTAGAATATGATACTGAATTAAGACATTATGCTCATGTGGATTGTCCAGGTCATGCTGATTATATAAAAAATATGATTACTGGTGCAGCTCAAATGGATGGTGCTATTTTAGTTGTTGCAGCAACAGATGGTCCAATGCCTCAAACTCGTGAACATATTTTACTTGGAAGACAAGTTGGTGTTCCTTATATTATTGTATTTCTTAATAAATGTGATATGGTAGACGATGAAGAATTACTTGAACTAGTCGAAATGGAAGTTCGTGATTTATTAACACAATATGATTTTCCCGGAGACGATACTCCCATCATTCGAGGCTCAGCTCTTAAAGCATTAGAAGGAGACCCTGAATGGGAGTCCAAAATAATTGATTTATCTAAATTTTTAGACAGTTATATTCCTGAACCAAAACGAGCAGTAGATCAACCTTTTTTATTACCAATAGAAGATGTTTTCTCTATATCAGGCAGAGGTACAGTAGTTACTGGACGAGTAGAGAAAGGTATAATTAAAGTTGGAGAAGAAGTTGAAATTGTAGGAATTAAAAAAACAACTAAAACTACTTGTACAGGCGTGGAAATGTTTAGAAAATTATTAGATGAAGGTCGTGCTGGAGAAAATGTAGGCGTTTTGCTTCGTGGTACAAAACGTGATGAAATTGAAAGAGGTCAAGTTTTAGCAAAACCAGGCAGTATTCATCCACATACAACATTTGAGTCTGAAGTTTATGTTTTATCCAAAGAAGAAGGTGGGCGCCATACTCCATTTTTTAAAGGATATCGTCCTCAGTTTTATTTTAGAACTACTGATGTAACAGGTTCTATTGAATTACCAGAAGGTATCGAGATGGTGATGCCAGGAGATAATATAAGAATGACTGTTACTCTAATTAATCCTATTGCTATGGCCGATGGACTACGATTTGCCATACGTGAAGGTGGTCGTACTGTTGGAGCTGGTGTAGTTTCTAAAGTTTTAAAATAATAATTTTGTATTAAAATATTTTTATACTGATATCTAGTTGAATTTATTAAGAAAAGAGTATAAAATGCTCTTTTCTTGATCAATCTAGTGTTGTTCCAATATATTTTTTTAAATAACAATTTAAAAATATTATTAAATACATTATTTCATGTATTCAAAAATAAAATACTCCTGATATAGGAGTTATATTAGTGGTACTTAATAATATCTACTCTTGAATATATATTTTTCTAGAGAAGATCAAATTTTTACTGTCTAAATAATTGGAGTTCTGGGCTAATGCAGAACCAAAGAATTCGTATTCGTTTAAAAGCTTTTGATCATAGATTAATTGATCAATCAACAACAGAAATTGTTGAAACAGCAAAAAGAACTGGTGCGCAAGTACGCGGACCTATTCCTCTTCCAACTCGTAAAGAACGCTTCACTATTTTGGTTTCTCCACACGTAAATAAGGATGCGCGTGATCAATATGAAATTCGTACACATAAGCGTTTAATTGACATAGTAGAACCTACCGAAAAAACTGTTGATGCACTAATGCGTCTAGATCTTGCTGCCGGCGTAGATGTACAAATTAGTTTAGGTTAATTAGATAGATTAAGGTATTAAAAAAATGATTGGTTTAGTTGGTAAAAAGATTGGAATGACTCGTATTTTTACTAAAGAAGGAGTTTCATTGCCTGTTACAGTCATTGAACTTCAAGAAAATCGAATTACACAAGTAAAAAACATAAAAACTGATCTTTATTGTGCTATTCAAGTAACAACTGGTGTAAAAAAGTCAAATAGACTAACAAAACCAAAAGCAGGTCATTTTTTAAAGTCAGGTGTAATTCCAGGTCGTGGTTTATGGGAATTTAGAGTGAATAACAATCAGACTTTTAAAGTTGGAGAAAGCATCAAAATTAATATTTTTAATAATATAAAAAAAGTTGATATTACAGGTGTTTCTAAAGGAAAAGGTTTTTGCGGTACAGTAAAACGCTGGAACTTTCATACTCAAGATGCTACACATGGAAACTCTTTGTCTCATAGAGTGCCTGGTTCTATCGGTCAAAATCAAACGCCAGGAAGAGTATTTAAAGGCAAAAAAATGGCAGGACAGTTAGGGAACAATCGCGTTACCATACAAAATTTAAATATAGTAGAAATTGATGAAAAAAGAAATCTTCTTTTGGTAAAAGGTTCTGTTCCCGGTGCCACCGGTAGTAATCTTATCGTTAAACCAGCTATTAAGGTTTGAGTAGTGAGGATTAAAGTATGGAATTAGTAGTTAAAGACATACAAAGTGTTCTTAGTGTTTCTGAAATGATTTTTGGCCGTGATTTTAATAAAGCTCTCATTCATCAAGTTGTTGTTGCTTATTCAGCATCTACCCGTCAAGGTACGAGAGCACAAAAAAGTCGTGCCGAAGTCTCTGGTTCAGGTAGAAAACCATGGCGTCAAAAAGGTACAGGTAGAGCACGTGCAGGATCATTTAGAAGTCCCATTTGGCGTTCGGGAGGTGTTACATTTGCTTCAAAACCGCAAGAACATAATCAGAAAATTAATAAAAAAATGTATCGTGGTGCATTAAAAAGTATTTTTTCCGAATTAATACGTCAAAAGCGATTGATAGTTTTTAAGGATTTTTCATTAAATTTTCCTAAAACTAAACTTTTAGTACAAAAGCTAAAAGAAATAGATTTAAAAAATGTTCTGATTATTGCAGAAAAAATAGATAATAATTTATTTCTAGCATCTAGAAACTTATATTCAGTTGACGTAAAAGATGTACATTCTATAGATCCTGTTAGTTTAATTGCTTTTGAACATGTCATTATTACTGTTGAAGCAGTGAAAAAAGTAGAGGAAATACTTTCATGATTTCTGAAGAACGTTTACTTAAAATACTACTTTCTCCACATGTATCTGAAAAATCGTCTATATCTATAGAAAAATTTAATACTGTTGTTTTAAAAGTGTTAAATAATGCCACAAAATATGAAATAAAATGTGCAGTAAAGAAAATATTTAATGTAGAAGTAGATAGTATAAAAACACTAAAAGTTAAAGGAAAAAAAAAGCGTCAATCTAATCGTATTGTTCAAAAAAGTAATTGGAAAAAAGCTTATATTAAAGTTAAAAAAGGGTATAATTTAGATTTTATAGGTAATACAGAGTAGTCGGAGGACAAAATAATGGCAATTGTTAAGTGTAAACCGACATCTCCGGGTCGTCGTCACGTTGTTAAAATTATTAACACAACATTATACAAAGGAAGACCATATTCTTCTTTAGTAAGAAAAAATAGCAAAAGTGGTGGACGTAATAATAATGGTCGGATTACGACTCGTCATATTGGTGGTAGACATAAAAGAGCATATCGCGTTATAGATTTTAAAAGAAATAAAGATGGAATAGAAGCTGTTGTAGAAAGATTAGAATATGACCCTAATCGTTCATCTAATATTGCTTTAATTTTATACAAAGATGGCGAAAGAAGCTATATTTTAGCACCAAAAAATCTGAATGTAGGAGATACTATAATATCCGGTTTACATTCTCCTATAAAGATAGGAAATTCTTTGCCCATTAAAAACATCCCAGTAGGTACATTTATTCATAATGTAGAAATGAAACCCGGGAAAGGTGGCCAAATAGCTCGTTCTGCAGGCAGTTATGTACAATTAGTGGCATTTGATCATGAATATGCAACTTTACGTTTGCGTTCGGGTGAAATGAGAAAGACACAGTCTAATTGCAGAGCGACTGTTGGTGAAGTTGGAAATGCTGAACATATGTTAAAAGTTTTGGGAAAAGCGGGGGCTTCTCGTTGGATAGGAATACGTCCTACTGTTCGTGGTACGGCCATGAATCCTGTTGATCATCCTCATGGAGGTGGAGAAGGAAGAAATTTTGGTAAACATCCGGTTACTCCGTGGGGTGTTCAAACCAAAGGCAAAAAAACTCGTAAAAACAAGCGCACTGAAAAATTTATTATACGTCATCGTGGAAAATAATTATTTTAGAGGATCATTTTATGCCACGTTCTCTTAAGAAAGGTCCTTTTATTGATATAAGTTTGTTAAAAAAAGTAGAAAAATCAGTTCAAACAAAAGATAAAAAACCTATAAAAACATGGTCAAGACGTTCAACTATTTTTCCAAATATGGTAGGTTTAACTATATCTATTCATAATGGTCGCAATCATATTCCTGTGTTTATTACTGAAGAAATGGTAGGACACAAATTAGGCGAATTTTCTTTAACTCGTACTTATAGAGGACATACTGCAGACAAGAAAATAAAAAAACGTTAAAAACAAAATTAATAAAAAGAGGAGTAAATGGAAACTTTAGCTCAACATCGTCAGGCACGTTCGTCTGCACAAAAAGTACGGTTAATTGCAAATTTAATTCGTAATAAAAAAGTTTCACAAGCATTGAATATTTTAAATTATACAAATAAAAAAGCAGCTATTCTTGTCAAGAAAGTACTTGAATCAGCTATAGCTAATGCAGAACATAATGATGGTGCTGATATAGATACATTAATAATTAAAAAAATATTTGTTAATGAAGGTTCAACAATGAAAAGAATGATGCCTCGTGCTAAAGGACGTGCAGATCGTATTTTAAAACGTACCAGTCATATAACTGTAATTGTATCTAATCGTTAATATTGGGGAGAATCAGAGATGGGTCAGAAAGTACATCCTAATGGTATGCGATTGGGTATAATAAAAAAATGGAATTCTGTTTGGTTTGCTAATACTAAAGATTTTGCTGATAATTTAGATAGTGATTATAAGGTTCGTCAATTTTTGATGAAAGAACTAGAAAAAGCATCTATTTCTCGAATTATTATTGAAAGACCAGCTAAAAGTATTAGGGTTACAATTTATACTGCTAGACCCGGTATTGTCATTGGTAAAAAAGGTGAAGATGTAGAGAAATTGCGAGTTTCTATTACTAAAATTACTGGAGTGCCAGTTCAAATTAATATTTCTGAAGTAAGAAAACCTGAACTAGATGCTAAGCTTGTTTCTGACAGTATTACTTCTCAACTAGAAAGAAGAGTTATGTTTCGACGTGCAATGAAAAGATCTGTTCAAAATGCAATGAGACAAGGTGCTAAGGGTATTAAAGTTGAAGTCAGTGGTCGTTTAGGTGGAGCAGAAATAGCACGCAGAGAATGGTATCGAGAAGGAAGAGTACCGCTTCATACTCTTCGTGCAAATATTGATTATAGCACTTCAGAAGCTCATACAACATATGGTGTAATAGGCGTAAAAGTATGGATTTTTAAAGGTGAAATATTAGGTGGTATGGCGACAATTGAAAGATTAGAAAAGCCTTCTGTCCAGACAAAAAAGCAGAATCGTAAAAATAGAAAGTAAGAAAAGAGAGAAACTAACAATGTTGCAACCAAAACGTACTAAATTTCGCAAAATGCATAAAGGTCGAAATCGTGGTTTGGCCTCTGGTACTGATGTTAACTTTGGCTCTTTTGGTTTACAAGCGATTGGTAGGGGACGTTTAACTGCTCGTCAAATTGAATCGGCAAGAAGAGCTATAACTCGTTGTATCAAAAGACAAGGAAAAATGTGGATACGTATATTCCCTGATAAGCCTATAACTCAAAAACCATTAGAGGTTAGAATGGGTAAGGGAAAAGGAAATGTTGAATACTGGGTCGCCTTAGTACAACCAGGGAAAATACTTTATGAACTAGAAGGAGTTACTGAAGAAGAATCTCGTATAGCATTTAAATTAGCAGCGGCAAAATTACCAATTAAAACTACTTTTGTAACTAAGATGGTGATGTAATGAAAGCAATAGTAGAATTTAGAAAAAAAAATAAAAAAGATCTTAATATAGAACTGTTACAGTTATTACGAGAACAATTCAATCTTCGTATGCAATCTGTTTCTGGAAAGCTAAAACAGCCTCATTTATTGAGAAAAGTGCGAAGAAATATTGCTCAAGTAAAAACTTTGCTCACGCAAAAGGAAAGGATAAAATAATGCAAACAATACGTACTTTAAAAGGTCGTGTTATAAGTAACAAAATGCAAAAATCTGCAGTAGTTGCCATTGAACGTTTTATAAAACATGTCATTTATGGCAAGTTTATTAAACGTACTACAAAACTACATATTCATGATGAAAAAAATGAATGTACCGTAGGTGATTTAATAGAAATTCGTGAATCTCGTCCAATTTCTAAAACAAAATCTTGGGTTCTAGTTCGTATTATCGAAAAAAATATCTTTTAAAAAAATTAAAAACATGAACAAACTCAGGTCTGCTCATGTTTTCTGTTAATACAACATAACTAGTGCTATAATAAAATTATTTTAATTAGCAACTATTACATTATTTTCATAATACTCATTGGAGCATTAAAATATATGATTCAAGAGCAAACTATTTTGCATGTTGCTGATAACTCTGGTGCACGTTCTGCTATGTGTATTAAAGTGTTAGGTGGTTCACGTCGTCGATATGCAGGTATTGGAGACGTCATTAAAATTACGATTAAAGAAGCAATACCTAGAGGAAAGGTAAAAAAAGGAGAAGTTCTTAAGGCAGTAGTGGTAAGAACTAAGAAGGGAGTTAGAAGGACCGATGGCTCTATTATTCGTTTTGATAGAAATTCTTGTGTTGTATTAAATAACAATGAACAGCCTATTGGTACTCGTATTTTTGGACCTGTGACTCGTGAACTAAGAACAGAAAAATTTATGAAAATTATTTCATTAGCTCCAGAAGTACTGTAGTCAAAATATTTTTAAGGAATAAAAAATGGCCTCAAAGTTACGCCGTAATGATCAAATTATTATACTAACTGGAAAAGATAAAGGGAAAAAAGGTACTATTAAGAGTATTTTATCTTCAAATAAAGCTATTATTGACAGTCTTAATTTAGTTAAAAAACACCAAAAACCAGTTCCATCTCAAAATAGAAGTGGTGGTATTATAGAAAAAGAAGCACCTATTCAAATATCAAATATCGCTATTTTCAATCCCGAATCTAATAAACCAGATCGTATTGGATTTAGATTTGAAGAAGGAAAAAAAGTGCGTTTTTTTAAATCTAATAAAAAAACGATTAAATAGTTGGAGTGATATAATGGCAACACTGTATAATTTTTATAAATCAAAAGTCATAAAACAGCTGATGTCTAAACAAAATTATAGCTCTATTATGCAAGTTCCTAAAATTGATAAAATAACCTTGAATATGGGCGTAGGTGCCGCAGCTTCTGATAAAAAAGTTTTAAATAATGCCATTTTAGATTTAACAGCAATATCTGGACAAAAACCACTTATTACTAAAGCTCGCAAGTCCGTTGCTGGTTTTAAAATTCGTCAAGGTTATCCTATTGGCTGTAAAGTTACGTTGCGTGGTCAAAAAAAATGGGATTTTTTTGAACGTTTGATTATTATTGCTGTTCCTCGTATTCGTGATTTTCGTGGATTATCCATTCACTCTTTTGATGGTCAAGGAAATTATAGTTTAGGAATACGAGAACAGATTATTTTTCCGGAAATTGACTATGATAAAATTGATCGAGTTCGTGGATTAGATATAACTATAACTACTACTGCTAAATCTGATCATGAAGGACATCTATTATTATCCGCTTTTAATTTTCCTTTTCGTAAGTAAAATAAGGTTGTTCCATGGCTAAAGAATCAATGAAAGCACGTGAAGTTAAACGTGTAAAATTAGCTAATAAATTTTACACACAACGTACTGCATTAAAAAATATTATTTCTAATATAAATCTTTCAGAAGAAGAACGCTGGAATGCAGTTCTAAAATTACAGTCTTTTCCACGTGATTCCAGTCCATCGCGTCAAAGAAATAGATGTCGTCAAACAGGTCGTCCACATGCTTTTTTGCGTAAATTTGGATTGAGTCGAATTAAAGTTAGAGAAGCTGCTATGAAAGGTGAAATACCTGGTTTAAAAAAATCAAGTTGGTAAAATATAATTTTTCAGGTTTTGGAGTTCAAAAATGAGCATGCAAGATCCAATAGCAGATATGCTAACTCGTATTAGAAATGGTCAATCAGCTAATAAATATTCTGTAAAAATGCCCTCATCTAAATTAAAAAAATCAATTGTCAAATTATTAAAAAAAGAAGGGTATGTTAAAGATTATAAAATTACAGGAAACAATAAATTAGAACTAGAAGTATTTCTTAAGTATTTTCAGGGAAAATCTGTTATAGAAACAATTAAACGTATTAGTCGTCCAAGTTTGAGAATATATAAAAAAAAGCATAATTTACCTGAAGTAATGGCTGGTTTAGGAATAGCAGTGATTTCTACTTCTCAGGGAGTTTTAACAGATCGTATGGCTCGTCAAGTAGGTCTTGGCGGTGAAATTATTTGTTATGTAGCTTAATGGAGGAAGAATGTCTCGTGTTGCCAAATGTCCAATCATTGTTCCTTCTAATATCAACGTTCAGTTAGATTTTCAAGTAATATCGATTAAAGGAAAACATGGTAATCTTTCACGCACTATTCATCAATCAGTTAAAATAGAATATTTAAATGATAAAATAATTTTTGAACCACGTTTAGGTTTTTCTGATGCTTGGGCTCAAGCAGGAACATCAAGAGCTCTTGTTAATTCTATGATTATAGGAGTTTCTGAAAAATTTAGTAAAAAACTTCAATTATCTGGAGTAGGATATCGCGCTTCAATAACAAAAGGTAATATTATTAATATGTCATTAGGTTATTCACATAATATTATATATTATTTACCTAAAGGTATTGACGTAGAAAACCCTTCCCCAACAGAAATTATTATTAAAGGAATAGACAAACAATTAGTGGGACAAATTGCTGCTAATTTACGTTCTTATCGTACACCAGAACCTTATAAAGGAAAAGGTATTCGATACTCAGATGAAGTAATACGCATGAAAGAGGCCAAAAAGAAATAAAATGATTTTTTCTAATAAAAATAAAATAATTTCTCGTATACGCCGATCTATAAAAACACGTCGTAAAATGAAAGATTTAAATGTTATTCGATTAGTTGTACATCGTACTTCACGGCATATTTATGCTCAAATAATTTCTTCTGAAGAGTCGAAAGTATTAGTGTTTGCCTCAACTTTAGAGAAAAAAATAAAATTTGGTCTAAAATATACAGGAAACAAAGAAGCTGCAGCAAAAGTGGGTAAAATTATTGCAGAACGTGCCTTGTTTAAAGGAATATATAATGTTTCTTTTGATCGATCTGGTTTTAAATATCATGGTCGCGTACAAGTTTTAGCCGAATCTGCACGTGAATTTGGACTTAAGTTTTAAGGTGAAAATTATAGAATGGCCAATATTGAAAAAAAAATCATAGTGATTTACAAGAAAAATTAATCACCGTAAATCGTGTTTCAAAAACTGTAAAAGGTGGTCGTATATTTTCTTTTACAGCTTTAACTGTAGTAGGAAATGGAGATGGACGCGTTGGTTTTGGTTATGGTAAGGCACGCGAAGTGCCTGCAGCTATTCAAAAAGCTATGGAAAAAGCTAGGCGTAATATGATTACCATACCATTAGTGAATAAAACTTTACAGCATGAATTAAAAGGTTCTCATACTGGATCAAATGTTTTCATGAAACCTGCATCTGATGGAACTGGAATTATTGCAGGTGGGGCTATGAGAGCAGTTTTAGAAGTGGCGGGAGTACATAATGTATTAGCTAAAACTTATGGTTCGACTAACCCTATTAATATAGTTAGAGCTACTATGAATGGTTTAATCAAGATGAAATCTCCGAAAATGATCGCGGCCAAAAGAAATAAACGTATTGAAGACATATTAGGATAAATTGCATTTAATGAAAAATATCAAAATCACTCAAATAAAAAGTGCAATAGGAAGGTTGCCTAAGCACAAAAAAACATTAATTGGATTAGGATTACGTTATATTGGGCATACTGTAATACGTCAAGACACACCTGCTATCCAAGGTATGGTAAAAAAAATTTCTTATGTTTTAAAAGTAGAAGAGGAATGAAAATATGTATTTAAATACTCTTTCTCCGGCGAATGGAGCTCATAGAAATCGAAAAAGATTAGGTCGTGGCATCGGTTCAGGATTCGGAAAAACTGCAGGAAGAGGGCATAAAGGTCAAAAATCTAGATCGGGAAGCAGTATTCGTCGCGGTTTTGAAGGAGGTCAAATGCCTTTATATAGAAGACTTCCTAAATTTGGTTTTAATTCTCGGAAAAAAAATATTACAGCAGAAGTACGTTTATCTGATCTATCTAATTTATCTACAAATATTATTGATCTTGATATATTAAAAAAAGAAAATATTATTAAAAAAAATATTAAATATGCCAAGATAATTCTTTCAGGAAAATTAAAAGTATCTTTAATAATTAGAGGTTTATGTGTGACTAAAGGTGCTCGTGCTGAAATTGAAAATTCTGGTGGTAAAGTTGAAGGATGAACGGTAAATAATGGTTAAGAGAACAGGATTACATTTCAAAAATACCAAAAAAAGTTTTAATGAACTAAAACAAAGAATTTTTTTTGTAATAATAGCTCTTATTGTTTTTCGTATCGGTTCGTTTATTCCAATTCCTGGAATTGATACTACTATTTTATCTAAAATATTAAACGAGCAAAAAGGCACCATTGTTGATATGTTTAATATGTTTTCTGGTGGTGCTTTAAGTCGTGCTTCTATTTTTGCTTTAGGTATTATGCCATATATATCAGCTTCTATTATTATTCAATTATTAACATTAGTGCATCCTACTTTATCTGAAATAAAGAAAGAAGGGGAATCTGGACGTCATAAAATCAATCAATATACTAGATATGCTACTTTAATATTAGCTCTAGTTCAATCTGTTGGAATTGCTACAAGTCTTCCTAATATAACAGGAATGCGTACTATTATAATTAATGCTGATATTTATTTTTATTTCATTGCAGTTATAAGTTTAATAACTGGGACTATGTTTTTAATGTGGCTAGGAGAACTCATTACAGAATGTGGAATCGGAAATGGTATTTCTATCATTATTTTTATAGGAATAGTAGCAGGTCTACCATCAGCCATTAGTAATACTATTGAACAAACAAGACAAGGAAACTTGCATTTTTTATTGTTTTTATTTATTTTAGCATTTATTTTTTTAGTTATTTTTCTCGTTGTTTTTATTGAACGAGGACAAAGAAAAATTGTTGTACACTATGCACAGCGTCAACAAGGTAGACGTGTTTATACTGCTCAAAGCACTCATTTACCTTTGAAAATTAACATGTCTGGTGTTATACCGGCGATTTTTGCTTCTAGTATTGTTCTTTTTCCCGTAACTATTATATCTTGGTGTAAATTAAGTAGCGAATGGCCATGGCTTAAAATTATTTTATTATATTTACAACCTAATCAACCTTTATATTTATTTTTATATATATCTGCAATAATATTCTTTTCTTTCTTTTATACAGGATTGGTTTTTAATCCTCGTGAAACAGCAGATAATTTAAAAAAATCAGGTGCTTTTATTTCAGGAATTAGACCTGGCGAGCAAACGGCTAAATATATTGATAAAATCATGTTGAGACTAACATTAGTTGGTTCTTTATATATTACACTTATTTGTTTAATGCCAGAGTTTATGAAAAGTGCAATGAATGTTCCTTTTTATTTTGGTGGTACTTCTTTATTAATTGTTGTTGTGGTCATTATGGATTTTATTGCTCAAATTCAAACATTAATCATGTCTAGTCAATATGACTCTATACTAAAAAAAGCTAACTTGAATTAAAGTATTATATAAAGTTATTTAGGAAAATATTATGAAAGTACAAGCTTCTGTAAAAACCTTATGTAGAAATTGCAAAATAATACGAAGAAATAATGTTGTAAGAGTTATTTGTAAAAATGATCCAAAACACAAACAGCGTCAGGGTTAATCTTTCTAAATCAAAAATTTTTAAATTTTTAATTATTATCTCTGGTTGTGAATTAATAATAAATTTATAGGATTTTATAATATGGCACGTATTGCAGGTATTAATATTCCAGAACATAAACATACTTTAATCGCATTAACTGCAATATACGGAATTGGAAAAAAACGTTCTAAATTAATTTGTTCTATCGCTCAAATTTCTGAAAACTCTAAAATTATAGATTTAAATGAAGAGCAGATTGAGTTATTAAGAATACATGTTTCAAAGTATGTTACTGAAGGTGATTTGAGAAGAGAAAGAACGTTAAATATTAAACGCTTAATTGATTTAAGTTGTTATCGTGGTTTGCGTCATCGTAGAAATCTTCCAGTACATGGACAAAGAACGAAAACTAATGCTAGAACTTGTAAAGGTCCTCGGAAACCAATAAAAAAATAATTTAGGTAAGTTTAATTATGGCTAAGAACTCAGCACCTGTTCGCACACGGAAACGTGTAAAAAAACAAATTTTAGATGGTATAGCACATATTCATGCATCTTTCAACAATACTATTGTAACTATCACTGATAGACAAGGAAATTCTTTAGGTTGGGCAACTTCTGGTGGCTCAGGTTTTAGAGGTTCTCGAAAATCTACGCCTTTTGCTGCACAAGTTGCCGCTGAACGCTGTGCTGAAATTGTTAAAGATTATGGTATAAAAAATTTAGAAGTAATGGTTAAAGGTCCAGGTCCAGGACGAGAATCTACTATTAGAGCTTTAAATGCTGCCGGGTTTCGTATCACAAATATTACTGATGTCACACCAATTCCTCATAATGGTTGCCGTCCTCCTAAAAAACGTCGTGTATAATTTTTAGGAATTATTGGAGAACAAAATGGCAAAATACTTGGGTCCAAAATTAAAATTAAGTCGACGTGAAGGCACTGATTTATTTTTAAAATCAGGTCTTCGTTCAATAGAATCAAAATGTAAATTAGATCAACCTCCTGGACAACATGGTATTCGAAAACCTAGATTATCTGATTATGCAATTCAATTACGTGAAAAACAAAAAGTACGTCGTTTATATGGTATTCTAGAACGTCAATTTAAAATATATTATAAACTTGCAGCAAGTTTAAAAGGAAATACTGGAGCCAATTTACTGCGATTGTTAGAATCTAGATTAGACAATATAGTCTATCGAATGGGTTTTGGTTGTACTCGAGCTGAATCTAGACAATTAATTAATCATAAGTCTATTGTAGTTAATGATAAAGTTGTTAATATTGCTTCATATCAATTATCCCCTAATGATCAAGTATCTATTAGAGATAAATCTAAAAATCAATCACGTATAAAAGCAGCTTTAGAACTTGTTGAACAAAGAGAAAAACCTATTTGGTTAGAAGTTGATTCTATTAAAATGAAAGGTATTTTTAAAAGATATCCTGAACGTTCTGATTTATCTGCAGAAATCAATGAATATTTAATTGTTGAACTTTATTCTAAGTAATAAAGTTGACTATTAAAAAGAGGATAATATGCAGAATTCTACCATGGGTTTTTTAAAACCGCGCTTAGTTGATATTGAACAAATTAGTACAACTCATACTAAAGTAACTTTAGAACCATTAGAAAGAGGATTCGGTCATACACTAGGTAATGCACTACGTAGAATTCTTCTTTCTTCTATGCCAGGATGCGCGGTAACTGAAGTTGAAATTGATGGAGTACTTCATGAGTATAGTACTAAAGAAGGAATACAGGAAGATATTTTAGAAATATTATTAAATTTAAAAGGATTAGCTGTCAAAGTACATGGAAAAGATGAAGTATTTCTTACACTAAATAAATCAGGTATTGGTTCTGTTACTGCTGCAGATATAATACACGATGGTGATGTTGAAATCATTAAACCAGAACATGTAATTTGTTATTTAACTGATGATAATGCTTCTATTAAAATGAGAATAAAAGTACAGCGTGGAAGAGGTTATATTCCAGCATCTTCTAGAGTTCATACAGAAGAAGACTTGCGACCAATAGGTTGTTTATTAGTAGATGCTTGTTATAGCCCTATAGATAGAATTTCTTACAATGTGGAAGCTGCACGTGTAGAACAAAGAACTGATTTAGATAAATTAGTAATTGAAATGGAAACTAATGGAACTATTGATCCAGAAGAAGCAATTCGACGAGCAGCTACGATTTTATCAGAACAATTAGAAGCTTTTGTCGATTTAAGAGATGTTAGAGAACCAGAAATTAAAGAAGAAAAGCCTGAATTTGAACCTATTTTACTGCGTCCAGTAGATGATTTAGAATTAACAGTACGTTCTGCAAACTGTCTTAAAGCAGAAGCCATACATTATATTGGTGATTTGGTGCAAAGAACTGAAGTAGAACTTTTAAAAACTCCTAATTTAGGAAAAAAATCTTTAACTGAAATTAAAGATATATTAGCTTCTCGAAGCTTATCTCTTGGTATGAGATTAGAAAATTGGCCGCCATCGAGTATTGTAGATGAATAATTGATATTATTTTATATCAACATTCTAATAGAAGGAATAAATTTATGCGTCATCGGAAAAGTGGTCGTCAATTAAATCGTAATAGTTCTCATCTTAATGCTATGCTAAAAAATATGGCATGTTCATTATTTATACATGAAATTATAAAAACTACTTTGTCAAAAGCAAAAGAACTACGGCGTATTGTTGAACCTATAATCACTTTATCTAAAAAAGATACTATTGCGAATAGAAGATTAGTTTTTTCTCGTATTCGTGATAATGCAATAGTCTCAAAATTATTTAAAAAGTTAGGACCTAGTTTTTTAAGCAGATTAGGTGGTTATACACGTATTTTAAAATGTGGATTTCGATCTGGAGACAAAGCTCCAATGGCTTATATTGAATTAGTTGATCGTGTCAAAAAAAATAAAAAAGAAGAAATTATGAAAGAATAATATTAAACATTCGTAAACATTAAATGTTTAAAATATGTTTGTATTAAAAGTAAATATAATTTTTATTTTTAGATTAAGCAAACGGAAATATACCGTTTGCTTATTTTTTATATAATAGTGCCAATTTGAAATATTTTTTTTTAGACATCAGTATATTTTTAACATCCATAATTTTTTTTCCAGGAAATTGAATTTTTTCAATATTTAATATTTGATAACAAGTGTTTACTTGAATTCCATTATTATTACAAACAATAATTTCTCCTATAGAAAAATTAGTTTTATTTATAGGAATCACTGTCGATTGCCATATTCTTATAGGTTCATTATTTAATAAAAAATAACAAACTGGCCATGGAATAAATGCTCGTATTAAACGTTCTAATTTTTCTGCTGTAAAATTCCAGTTTAATAAAGCGTCTTTTTTACATATTTTTTTGATAAAGTTGCATTTTTTTCATTTTGTTTTTTTTCGATCACAGAATGATTAGTAATTTTTCCCAAGACTTCTAATAATGCTTGTATTCCAATTTTAATGAGTTTTAAAGATAAACTTTTAGTGGTATCTTTAACAGATATATCGCACGACATTGAATGTATTATATTACCAGTATCAATTTTATCATTCATGTTAATAATACTAATACCTGTTTTTTTATCACCATGTAAAATTGACGATTGAATAGGAGTGGCTCCTCGCCATCTAGGCAAAAGAGAAGCGTGGATATTAATGCATCCTTTTGGAAACATAGTTAAAATTTTTTTTGGTATTATATTGCCATAAGATACAACTATCATTATATCTGCGTTAAATTTTAATAGTGTACTTTGAAATGTTTGATTATGTAAATCTATAGGTTGAAAAAGAGGAATGTGATTCTGCATAGACAGTTTCTTTACGGGAGAAAAAATAATTTTTTGCCCTCTTCCAGATGAGCAATCTGGTCGACTAATTACTGCAATCACGTTCTGCCGATAAGTAATAAGTGCATTGAGATGTGCAGCAGAAAAATCTGCTGTTCCAGCGAAAATAATTTTTAATTTTTTCAAATTTTTTAAATTCCTAATAAATGTTTTTTATTTCTTTTTTCTATTTTTTTAAATTTTTTATAAATTCTTTCTTGTTTAATTTTTGATAGATAATCAATGAATAATTTTCCTTCAAGATGATCTATTTCGTGTTGTATGCAAATAGATACTTTTGAATCTGTTTTTATTTTTATTTTTTCTCCATATAAATTCAGAGCTTGAACTGTTATATAATTAAATCTTGGTACGAATGCACGATATTCAGGAATTGATAAACATCCTTCTTCAATGCTAATATTACCTTCTTTCTTAATAATTTGAGGGTTGATAAGTATCAAATTATTTTTTTCTTTTTCCATTGCACTAATAACTATAATTTGCAATGGAATATTTACTTGAGTTGCCGCTAAACCAATACCATTTTCTTGATACATTGTATCCATCATATTGTTTGCAATATTTTTTATATTTTCATTAATTTCACGTATAGGTTTGGCGACAAGTCTTAAACGTTTGTCAGGATAGTAAAGTATTTTTAACAAAGACATATATTTTAGATGTAAAATAGTTGAATTTTATCTATTAGTATAAACTTTTTTATTATAATTAAAAGTTTCCTAAAATTATTT
>JANEHU010002339.1:0-11058 GCA_027563435.1 Nasonovia ribisnigri | reverse complement strand
GAAACTGGTTCATTGGTTTTGTATTCAAACAACTCAAAGATGTCGATAAAATTAAGAGCAGACATTTTGTAAGCTTTAGAACTACAGTATAACGTGACTTTACTGACAGTTATGACAAATTTCTTTTTCGATTATTTTTTCAATTACCTACCTTTAACCTTTCAGCAGGTGCGTATGCGCAGTTTGTACGACTTAACTTTTATCTACGTATCCCGGATTAATACATGGGTTTTTCTACGTATATGTTATAAACACTTAATAATTTTTATCTTATCTTACGTATTTTTCAAATTATAATTGATATTATATATACCTAATAAATATGTAGTATATAAATAATTCAAAGTTGCAGTGATTAGTGATTACCTACGCGTGTATCGGCAATCGTCGCTACGCTCCTCGGCGCCGCCGCTGCGCTCCACAAATCGAAAATATCCCCCGACTTGCTATGCAACACCACCTCAAGTAGGTCACAGGGTACATACTATCATACTACATAAGTACATAAGTTTCAAAAAAAAAAAGGTATACCGAATACGTAAGTACAAAAAAATAACAAAAATGGTCCTCCGCGCGTCATTATATTAGTGTTGCGCGCATGCGTATAAACGTAAAATCGAAAACTTTGGAAGGCCATAACTTCGAAACTAAATGAGAGCGACAAATTCTGATTGCACCATCGTTCTTATCTCGATTAAATACATTAGTTTCGACAAAAAAAATTGAATAAATAACTTGGCCTCTAAACTAGATTTATGCCTAAAATTCAAATTCAAAACCCTCAGCAATGTATGAAATCAACACAAAAAAATGTAATTAAAAAATGTCTGAAAAAATTTTCAAAGTTCTATACTTACAATTAGAATTCGTATGTAAAATGCTTCACAGTTCACAGTTCAGCCGAGTGTTCAGTCGCTCGAGGCTTAGTGTAAATTGATTGATGTCTGATGAGCGGCGATCGCCGCTGAGTGATTTTTTTGAAGCTAGTCCCCACTATCGTATTTTTTGTATAAAAACTCGGTTATAATTATAATATGCAATATATATTTTCAATATTTTGTCAATTGTCAGGGATACCATTTCCGAAGAAAAATATCATTATGACAGTAGTATATATTTGCCGATCCTAGGACCGCCACCGCCACCGCCACCGCCGCAGATGCCACCGCCACCACCACCCCCCCTACACACCGCTCAGCCATAGATCAGGCCGCCGCCACCGCCACCTCTCCTCTTCACCGCCACCGCCACCGCCACCGCCACCTCTTCCCTTCACCGCCACCACCACCGCCACCGCCCACTTCACCGCTCAGCCACCGCCACCTCCTCTACTCACTTCTCAGCCATAGATCAGGCCGCCGCCAACACCACCGCCACCGCCCACTTCACCGCCACCACCACCGCCACCTCTCCTCTTCACCGCCACCACCACCACCACCTCCCACTTCACCACCACCGCCACATTGCCACCGCCTCCTTGTTATTTTCCTAAAAATTGCAACAGGGTGGTCCAAGATTCTACGAATTATTTATAAAGCATATTATATATACATGTAAATGCTAAACACATTATATACCTAATCCCCACTACCAAACACATTATACATAAACCCCACTACATACCATACATGGTTTAACAATTAATACTCGATCGTGTGAATATTCAGTCACAGTTTTGATTTAACAGTGTCAAGTTGTAAGTCTCAGTTTTGCTATAACAGTTTTAGTATGGCAGGATCAATAAGTGAAATGAAACGGGTATACAATTATGTTGCACCTATATCTCCACATGAACTCATGGATTGCTCTAATTTTACAATAGACTTTGAAAATCGCAAATTCTTGAACGTCGGATTCGATCCAAAAGATCAGTTCAATATCGTTTTGCAAATAATTACACCGTCACGGTATGTAAAAATTTCATCAGACTTCTTGAAACGAATTTATTCAGTCATGGGCCATGTTTTGTCACACGTTCTCGATCCTGTTGTAAAATATAAAAAAATTATTTTTTTGGAAGATGAAGTCGCTTTGCTTACAAGTATGGTATATAAAGGAGAGCATGTGTTGGTTATAGAGTCAAAAAAAACAAACGGATGTAGAATCATATTAAGTCGTAGAGATCTTATGACAATTCAAGATTTAGAGTGGGCCATTTTTGAAACAATTTCAAGAAAAAACGATATCGTAAAACCTATTATTTTAAATCAACTCGAACAAATATCCGAATACTTTAATACTGATTTTAATATTGATAAATCTATGACACTGGAAGAAGTAAAAACAATAATCAAAGGAATTCATATCGAGTTAATCGCAAAGCATGTACCGAAGCACAAACATAGTTTTATAAGCCAGATCAAATTATTCGCAACTGAACAGCTAGCTATCAATTGGATGACGAAGAATTTTCCAAAAGTAAGAATATATATATATATAAACAAATTCAAAAAAAATTTAACATATGCATTCAATTAGGCTGTGGATGAAAATAATGATGATGATGATGATGATTATGATGAACTGATAAAATTTCTCCCGCCTAGCCAGAGGAGGCCTGAAGCAGACGATTTAAAGGTAATAATATATATAACTTTTTTTTTATTATGATTACTTATTTTCTATTTATTTTAGTATTATACGGAGACCTTTGACGTGGAAATGCTGCAGCCATCCCCACCAAGATACTCAAGTATGTCTCCATTAATGACATATAACGAAGACGATTTATCACAGTCACGAGTAATTTAAAATAAAAATAATAAAAATATTTAAGTATTAAATGTAATTTAATTTTTAGGCAGCTGACGAGGAGAGAAGGTTCAAGGAAATAACCCATTCGATGAATCCTGCTAAACTTCGGAAAATTAAACCAAAGGTAATATACATAAAAATATAATTTGTATGATGAATAATCATTCATTTTTCATAGGCTTTTGATGAGAACGACGGTCCGACATATTTTAACAGACGGCCATCATCCCCACCATCTCTGTTCAACTGCAAGTCAGCAAAACCATCTACTCAGTGTATTACACCATTATTTTATTAATAATGATAATAAATATTCTATATATCATAACTTGTTTTATTTTCTTATACATATCCCCACCATGTAACTTACTGTAGAGTAGGGATTCACTCCTACTCTTAACGAGCGCTCGGTGACACTGATTAAAAGGGTGACACAGACTAATTTCAATACAGTCGTGAGTCTTCCGTCAAACGAGTCGTGTGCGTACCCCGATTGTTAACTTATTTCGAGACAGTTTTGAACGTATCTAACAAAAAAATGGCTAATAATCTGATCGATTGTACTACATTCTTTATTGATAGCAATATTTTTATAAATATAGGATTAGATCCTGATTTTTTGTTTAATTGCGTTATATGCATCTCAAATAACTCGCAGTATGTTAAAATGAGTGTTGAAGTCTATAAATTACTAATTCATATAGCTTTTAACCACATAAATTTTTCACTACCATCTCATTTAATGCTGAAGGAGTTTATATTGGCCGCAATTGTTAAATACAACGGTGACAACGTTCTCTCAATAAAGTGTTTGCAACAGGATCAACATGTACAACTAACTAAAGCAAATGTTTCAAGGATCATACAATTAAGTGATGCCGTGGAAGAAGTTATTCAGATGAAAAATATATACACACGGCCTACTGTATTAGCTCAGTCCTTTGATATTTCAATGTATCTTGGAAAGGAAATGCCGTTACCCAAAGACACAAAAATAAGCGAAGCTGAAGATTATTTATACCGCATCGATGTCCAAGAATTGAAAAAACAACTTAAGTTAACTAGTCGTTGTTTCGTATCAGATTTGAAAATTAAAGCAGTCAAACAATTGGCAAGGGGATGGTTAGCTTGTTCGATCGAAATTGAGGTAATACGATTTTATTTTTACATATTATTTTATATTAAAGAAAACAATTTTTTTAGTCTGAAGTAACCAGACCGAGGACAAGGGCATTCGTAGCACGTGAAACCGCAAAAGCAGCCCGGAGATTAAGTTTTCGTTAAGAATGTAATATTTTATTGTAATATAACATTTTATATTGCTGTCAATAATTTATATTTAAAAAAAAAACGCGGACCAATAATATAATATTTTATTATTATGTAATTTGTATATTGCTGTCAATAATTTATATTTAAAAAAAAAACGTGAACCAATAATGTAATATTTTATTGTAATGTGACATTTTATTATTATATAATAAAAAGAAAAAACATGATATTAAAAAAAAAAGTATTTTTTATTTTACAAATTATTTACAAATTATTTACAATTTCCTTACATCACCATTAAATGGACTATAAGTTATAATTTGATCGTGTAAGATGAGGCAATATGCTGCAGTCTTTGCTGGAATAGCTTTGTCTGTTTCGAACTCGATGCGTAAATCTACAGTCGATGATTTTACATTGTCGTTCTGTCGTGATAAATCCACGACTATGATTGGTACAAATTGTTGGAAAATGTTTTTTGCAAGTAGAGGCTCGCTATATTCTCTCTCGTAGTATGATTTTTGGAATTCGGCATACGCTTTGTACAATATAGCTGTAACGTTGTTTGTGAAATCTGCACGGAAATCTTCATATGGATATACTTCAGAGTTCAGGTGTACTTTAAGGTTTTTCAGGTAACAGTGATCGAACCGTCCCGACGGATTAAATAAATTATTTTTTCGATCTGTTTGAAATCCAATTAATGCAAATCTAGGTTTCTCAAGCAAACTGCTTGATTTAACAGTCCATGAATGAGAAGTGTTCTGAGGGAGAACTGGATATTCGCACAAGTCCCAATTTCTGAACGCACATGCTAGTGGTTTACGAGAGTCCAATACTTTTAACAGTTTAATTTTTTCTTTGTCACTCACCCTAATAACGGGCATCTTCCAAATAATTTTACTCAGTTCAATCGCTACTTTTTTAAGTTTTTCTTTACTTTCATTTGCTATGGTTCCCGAAACGTACAACGCATCAAAGTCTGTAGATGATCTGTTTAAAATTATTTGTTGGTTGCAGTTGAGTAGTATTTTTTTATAATCTTCACAAAATCCAAACAAGTGTTTGAGTGGGATACAACCAGCAAATTTGTTATTCAACATGAAATGTTTATTTTCACTGGCATCCATATCTACATCCCAAGCAGCATTCTGTAGATTGTTCAATTCATTGAGAGTGTGTGAGCAGAAACCTTTAAGACTCGAAGATATTCCAGGAGATTTTAATTTTTGTATTTCCACACCGTTAATTTCATATCGGATTTCGGAAAGCAAAAACGCTAAACCATTGTTGGTAAAATTTATTTCGTTCGCATATGATGCAACATCTGTCGGTATATTCAATTTACCTTCAATATAAATATAACTCTCACAGGGCAGAGTATATGCGTCCATATTTTGAATAGATATTCTAATTTCATCGTTATTGGATAAAGCTGTTGAAGAATAAGGCAGGAAAGAGTGGTACTGCATTTGAGTTATTTTACATTCATCGTCATATCCACCGGCTACGTCCAAATACATATCATCCATGACTATAGAACTTTTAAAGACCGTAGAAACGATAGATTTTGTTTGGTTAGTTTGAACGGAGGACGTCTTGACGTATTAACCTTGGTAGTAGTACTGTAGGGACTCTTGATCACATTTCTTTTTATATAACTATTGAACTTAATAGCCATCTTTATGTTTAATTTGTATACGAACTGTGATTGGCTCCCCTCTCAAATTGATTAAATTATTATCTTGATCTCTCAATACTATATTTACTTTACTTATAGACGAAGAATTGAGCCGGTAGAAAACTAAATGTTTCGGAACTTCAATGATTTTATGTCCTGGCGGTGAAGAAGGGAAAAACTCGTGTATCGTCTGGCTCGGTATACCATTACTGAATGAACCAGAAATTAGATTGCAATCGATTTTTATACAATTGACTTTCATTATGTTCACTATCCGTTCAGATTCGTGTAATGTCTTGGCAGAGTAAACTTTATTTTCAAAACCTAATATTTTCGATATATTATGTTCAATAGTGAAATCAACATCATGACTACACGTCATTGAACATTTCAATGTGCTACCGTCGGCCTTGAGTTGAAACAATGTAACATGATTCGGTAACAGTTTTTGAATCATCGATTCCAAATTTATTATTTCGTACGATCCTGTAGGTATAATCACTGTTTTACATTTCCCAAGCGAATCACGAAATCCTATTGTATTACAATCTGGTTCCACGTTTGGTATAGAATTATTTGTCTGTAGGCTTAACAGACATAGCTGCGAGGTGTTTTGTACTTCCAACGGTGGGAAAATATCACATGACATTTCGCTTGAATTACCATTTAATGTTATTGTGTACATGATAAAAAATTCAAACACAAATGTCCGCAATTATATGTGTTATAACGTTGATGCCTATTGTAATTATATTGTATCGTACATCCACTAAGGTACGACTGTAGTTCTAATGGAGGTGGTAAATTACCAAAACTGTCGTAGTATGTAACTTGTTTTCCGATTTTCTTATACGCTACCCAATGAGTTCCAGTACTTTTTTCAACGTCCAAATTGATTACAGCCGATTCTTTATGCTTAGGACGTGTAGGTAACCTATCTCTGGAAAACACTCCGATGAAATGAGGTATTTTCGTTATGCGTGCATGTTTTATAATTTCATAATCGTACAGCGCTCTTTTGGGTAACGTAGCTATTAGTTTTTTTTTTTTCGTTTTACAGTTTTCTTCAGAGATTTAAGTGCTCCTTTTTTTTTTTTATGCAAACTACCTCCTTGTGAAGAGAGATATAATCCTTTACCTTTCTCGATTTTATACGATCCGCCTTTATTAGGAGCGAGATATAATCCTCTACCCAAATGTGAAGGTTCATTTCTATTGAATTCGCTAACGGTTTTTACAACGTTAGAAATACCACCCGTCAGCGCTCCTAGAGCAGATAAACCGGCAAAAATCGGTATCAACGGTAACATCCCTCCAGTTTTCGGTATAGGTATGACACGAGGTATTCGAGGCTTCTTACCGTTTTTATGGAATATTTTCTTAGCTGCCGCAAAACATTTTTTTGTTAATTTCATCAGGTTTTTTTCTTTAATATTTTTTTTCAATACATTTTTAGCTGCTTTAACAGCAGCGTTGAATCCACATCCTGCTCCCATTTTTCGTTTTGCCTTCATACCCGTAGTGACTAACCACGCTGCCGCCTTTTCTTTTAAATTAGAGTCTTTTGACTTGAATCTATTCCAAGCCTGGTTTTCTAAAATGTAATCTGCTTTCTGACGGTCTGCAAAATAGTTGCTGCGATCATAAGCGATATCGTGTTCTTTACACGCCGAATCTAGTGGGTTGATACCTTTATCACCACGATTTAATCGTTTATTCAATTGTGTACCAGGCCCACAGTACTGATAACCTAAATATTATGTTTAGAATATATATATGTTAAATGTATTTAATGATATGTATTGTTTATAATCACCAGGCAAATGAAGTTCAAATGGTAGTTTATTTATAAGAGTGTTAATTATACCTCCGCCTTTATTCTTGTTGTTTCTTCGAACGGGTGACATCGTGTACTGATTACGTTCTCAGTGTTACAGGGATATTTATAATGAAGTTTGTCGACCAAGAAATAAAACTCACAGTGGAAAATGTCGACCCGCCTACGAATCTCGAATCTCGACATGGTAAGCTTTTGCCAAATACCTGTCGTGCCCTAGTTGTTGGCCCTTCCGGATGCGGTAAAACAAATTTGATTTATGCATTATTGACCAATATCAATGGTATACGATTTCATAACGTTTATATATACTCGAAAACACTCGAACAACCTAAATATAAAATGCTTTGTGAAATTTTAAAAGATGTAGAGGGCGTGAAGTTATTCACTTTTCATGAAAACGATGAGGTCATTCCACCAGAAAAAGCACTACCAGATTCTGTTTTTGTATTTGACGATATTTTATGTGAAAATCAAAATATCGTACGTTCTTACTATACACGTTGTAGACATAACAATATCGATGTGTTCTATCTAGCACAATCATTCGCCCGTATACCCAAACAACTTATCCGAGATAATAGCAACATGATAGTATTATTCAAGCAAGACGAGACAAATTTGAAACATGTTTACATGGAACACTGTTCGGGTGATATGAATTATCCTGAGTTTAAAGAGTTTTGTACTTTGTGTTGGAGTAGGGGAAGATTTAATTTTGTCGTGATCATTAAGGACTGTGAACGTGACAACGGACGGTATCGACATGGTTTTGATACATTTGTCGTTGTATAAAATAATACAGTTCATTTTTAACCATGGAAGGTGAAAGTACAGTGTTGAACGAATTAGTTATTGCCAAGGAAAACATTAAACGTAAATTTGAAGCATTGAAAAGAGGTGAAGCTGATATTCAATCTTATGTATCACAAACGTTTAAACCGATAATCGAACCTCTGAACAAATTACATGACAAATCACAAAGTTCCGAAGCCGCTAATGATAAAATTTCAAACACAATTAATGATAATCTACATTTAGCTTCCGATAACCAGATTGGAATTTTACGAAAATTAGAAGAAGATCATAAAGATAAAGTATATGGTCCAAAAAAATATTCAAATGGTGATATCAAATTAGGTAGAGAAGAAGTGGAATTTAAAAACAATTCAATAATTATCAAAGATGTATCTTATCAACTAACGCCAGGACTGTGTGAGTTATTGTTTTCTAGATATCCAATGCAATACAGTGATAAAGATTTAAATACATATAAAGAAATACTGATTCAAACTTCAGCACATTTGACACTGGACGGGACAAAAATCAAAAAAGGTGGCACAAAGTATACACAAATTATTTCCAAGCTATTTTCCTCGGGAACGGGTGTGAAATTACAAACGCATAATTTAGTATATTGGAATGATCCGAATGAGTTGGTCGATAGGTTACGACTTCTTGTAGCCTCCCAATCTGCGGGAAACACTGGGGTTTCAAACGAGATATTATCTATTTTTGAAGAACTCTATGAAGCTGGTATAACAAAGAAAATACCAAATGTCTAAACGTGACATAGCAATCGAACTTCACAGACCAGCTAGGAAAAATTATACAAGACGAACAGTAAACGTGTACGGAAAAAACGATTTATGGCAGGCAGACTTGGTCGAAATGATACCACTTTCAAAGAAAAACAATGGATATAATTATATCCTCTGTGTGATTGATTGTTTTACAAAGTTCGCCTGGACTATACCATTAAAAACAAAAACAGGCGGTGAAGTTACCAAGGCTATGTCTACGATACTTATTGATAGATCACCAAAACTGCTGCAGGTGGACAATGGAAAAGAATTTTATAATTTAAAATTCGATACGTTAATGACAAAGTACAATATAAAAAAGTATAGCACCTATTCTACAACAAAAGCCTGCTTTGTTGAAAGGTTTAATCGCACTCTGAAAACAAACATGTATAGAGAGTTTACTGCTCGAGGTTCACATAAATGGATATCTATTTTACCCATGCTGATAGATAATTACAACAATACAAGGCATAGAACGATCGGTATGACACCATTGCAGGCAGAAGAAAATCCTTCACTAGTGAATTTGAAACAACGCGCAATCACAAATAAAAAAGTAAAATTTTGTGTTGGCGATAAAGTTCGAATAAGCACTCACAAAGGAGTTTTTTCAAAAGGATTTTTACCCAATTGGTCAACAGAAATATTCACAATAGTAAAAATAAACAAAACAATACCGCCAACTTATCAGTTACATGATTATAATGATGATCCAATAGCCGGTTGTTTTTATAACGAAGAGATATCTAAAACAAATTATCCTAATGATTATTTAATCGAAAAAATTGTACGAAAGAAGGAGAATCAGATATATGTCAAGTGGGTGGGATTTGACGATTCTCATAATTCATGGATAAATAAGAGAGATATTAAAAAATAGTTCCAGTGCTAGCTCAGAAGTGAATCTGTTCGGTACATAAAATTATTAATTCATCTACAATCATGTCATCAGCTATCTTGGACGTTCAGTGCGTTGTCGGAGTCAATAACAAGTGGTTTATTAAAGAAATGTCTATAGTAGACACCGAGACATCGTACAACCAACACTGGATATTTAAAAATACAACTTTAAAACAAGATGCGAAAAGTCGAAGTGTAAACAGTTGGCTGCAACGGCTGCATCACGGTTTGTCTCCAGATTATGGTGATTTGGAGTATGAAGAAATACATAAAATATTCGAATCGATCAAATTCGAAAGAATTTACGTTAAAGGTTTGCAGAAACAACGGATCATTATCGAGTTTATGCCACACGCCACCGTCTACGACATGGAACTCTTCGAGTGTCCTCGGATTTGTTCATTAATTGGACAATCACTACCATGCTGTATTTTTCATAAAGATTTCAATCCACTAGTATGTACATTGAATAAAGCACTTGCATTAAAAAATTGGTATGTTAATAATATAAGATTATAACTTTTTTTCCTACTATGTATAAATTATATTTTACAGTTTACATTATAATATACAGTTTAGATATAATTTAAATTATATTTTTACATTATATACAGTTTACATTATAATATACAGTTTTTTTTTGTAATTGATATACATTATATACTGTTTTAATGACGCACAAATAATAAATCAATTATAATGAAGACTTCATGATTGTGTGTTAGTTAAATGCTCCTCTTCTTGACTGCAACATAGATATAATTAGATTATTATTATATAAAGAATGATAATATCTATTTATCTCAACTCACTCTAAACTGTAATGTCCATGAGCCAAGGTATTAATTTGGTTTTCAAGGACTATCCTCTTATCGTCCGATCGGTTTAAAGCTAATTTAACTGTTGAAATTGATTTCATCTGATGTTTAAAAGATCTTAGTGATATGTTTACTCGAAACGGTGTATACTGTTTTGTTGAAGTCGTGTGACCTGTAGATTTAAACAACTCGAATTGTTTTATAGCTATG